>CACRXK020000354.1:0-86603 GCA_902702795.2 Paramuricea clavata
TGAATTATATTTCATTCCATACTTTAAATGCCAGGACGCTTTCAATTAATGTCTAGTCTACCCATTTGCTATATTTTCTCGTTTGTTTTACTAATTTTGACCAATTAATAAGCATGTTTTTGTTTTAGAAATTGATATTCAAATTCCCCACCATATTTTCATAATTTGGTGCATGTGCAGACGTTTTTCCGCGGTGTTCACAGTACGACTACAAATATTGAATTATCGCACCCTGTGCCGTATGGCGTTATTGGTTTTGACGCTATATCGATATACCGTTGTTATACGATATACTATAAAATATACCGGCATCAGTGGCTATCTTATCTTTTTATTTGAAATGAAGAAAAGTTCACAAACGAGAAGCAAACACATTGTTTGTCTCGCAAAATAGCATATAGTTAATCGAAGCTTCGTTTATTTTCATGTCGCGAATAAAGTTTCGGCATTTTATTACAAATTTACGTACTTGCATACCGGCATACCGCGGTATTTTTTTTAAATAACGTAACCGGTATTGAAATTTCAATACCGCCCAATTTTACTCCAAGAGCGGCTTTCGGTGAAGATTTTGAAATTTAGACCCCTTGACCTTGAAATGCCATTTCTAGCCACTTTAGAGAGGGTTTTTTTTTTTAGATTTCGACATATTATTCAAAGCATTTAACGAGGAAAATTTTGCAAAATTTATGTTTTAAAAGCATGAAACCTTCTCCTTAACATTTCTGTGGTAAGAAGGAAATAATTTCGAGAAAAACCAGCGACTGTCTATATGTTATAGGCGGCGAAATTCGCCGGCTTCTATTCGTTGGTAAACCTGTATACTGCATGATTTCAAATGAACTAAATTGAGTTCCGAAATATCACCTACTCAAACCAACTTGACCTCGTAGCTCAGTTTGTAGAGCATTAGACTATAGCAAACCAAAGGTCGCAGGCTCAATTCCCACCGCGCTCAAACAAGTATGTTAACTTGCATGCCCGGTGCGGACACACTCAGCAGGCCTGCAAATTATTGCGTCAGGCCAAATTTTACCTTTTGTCTGATCAAAGCTTTTATGACCGGACATGCATGTAACCGACCAATTTAGGCTAGTCAAATCTCCAATCTCAGAAAAGTGCTTATACAACACATTTTTTATTAACGAAACCAACAAGAAAGCAATATAGACAGCACTTTTCCATGCACTATTTCTTGCTGCATTAAGCCGTAAGATTTAATTATATATCTACATCACATTTGTATACATGGCAGAAATTAAAGTTATGTACCATAATTTTCTGATGCAATAGGACTGGTAGCCGATATATACTAAGTTTTAGATGTATTGCAGTGCGGACTAACATTGGTGGACCAGGCAATAAATACATCGTGCTAATTTTCAAAACAAAATATGAAAATTTCACTTTGTCTATTGTCCGGGAAAAATTGATAAATGCAGCTGTCCGACCAATTTTTGACCTGGCCAGACATTTGTCCTTCCAAGTAAAATAATTATTTGCAGGCCTGCTCAGAGAGCATTATCTTGAATAATTTCACACCACAATCATATTTTTCTCGGCAAATGATTTGACTATAGGCATTATAAATATAGGTCTTTTCCTACCTTTTTCTTTATTTGGGCAGGAGTATCGGTCAAGAAGATGGATGAATTAGGATCACTCGCACTCATCTTCGTCTTTGCTCCTTGCAAAGCTGGGAAGAAAGTCGAGTGAAGAAGCGAGGGTTTGGGATATCCCAATCTTGGAGCTACATCTCGCGTCATACGGAAATATGGATCCTGTCAAAATGTGAAAGATGTAAACTGAGTTAGAGTTTAAAATAGCATGTGAATGACTATATATTTGCATTATCCTAGATTTATGTTTTTACAAAATTTCAATTCTATATATATTACTAATATTTATTACTAATCCTTCACAGATGAAGAACTACTTTGTAGATATACTGTGAATAAAGCATTATTATTATTATTATTATTAATTTACATTAGAGCTGTGCGGTTCCAAAAATTTTATCTCGGTTCCGGTTTCAGTTTTTTTGGAACAAAAAAACCTCGGTTTGGTTCGGTTTCGGTTATTTTCAAAAAAGAAGAACAGTACAAATGTATGAACTCATTTATGTATGTTTCGAGCATTTTTACTAAATAGATGAATTTATGCCTTTGTAAGTTTTTATAAATCTCTGAATATTTTAAAAGAACAATTGAAATTTATTTATGAAGATGAAATAATTTTCTTAGTTTTTAAAAAAATTTAAAGCAAGTTCACAACAATAACTATCACAACTAAAATATCAACTATTTGAGCACTTATTGCATATTGTGCACAGTGCATATTGTGCACAAAGAGCACAATTTTGTTATTTTCCAAACATTTCAACCTGCGGCAGGTGGGTGTTTGGCGGGTGTTAAACGGGAAATTTAAAAACCGAAACTACCGGTTCTTTTACGTATATAATTTTTCGGTGCTGAAAAAAGTACCGGAAGAACCGAATTTTTCGGTTAACCGCACAGCTCTAATTTACATCATAGGTGGATACTCAGGGGGTGCGGACAGGTGCACATGCACCTCTCCCAAAAGAATTAAATACCAATAAGCACCCCTGAATCATTCGCATCAAATAGCTCATACATGGTGTACCACGTTCACCGCAAGTAATTTACGAGTATTTGTAGCGTGCGATAATTCACATAGTAAGTAATTAACGTACCGGAGGTACGCCAATAAAATAAATAAATAAATTTGTGTACCTTTTAAGTACAATATGGCAAGAAAAAAAACAATGTTGAGAATGGCGAATGCAAAGTTATGGGTGATTGCAGCTATAGACTAAATTTTGATCTAAGCAAGAAGAACGAAATCCAACACAACAGCTAGAAAGAGCGTCTTAGAATGAGTAAAACTGCAAAGATTGGTTGCTAAATGTTGTAAAATGAAGAAAATACAGCCCTGTGAAGTTCGCAAATTTTGTATATATTTGCATTTAATAAATCACGCAAATCCTTTGTGGCCAAATTGGGTGACGGAAAGTGCGGTTTCTTGGGGTTAAAGAATACGCATGGTAAAAATAACCACTTTCGGCTCAAAATAATACAAAAATGGTTGTAACTCCCGCGCGTAATACTTAACAAATATAAAACATTTTCCGTGTTGATATACAGTTATATCAACACGAGTGGAAATTGGGAAAACGAGAAATTGTGTGGAAACACGACGCAATGTATATAGCAATGTAGCAATGTCAAAAGCCCGAAGAATAAGAAAAATTTCCGTGTTATATCAACACGGCTCTTAGCCAATCAGCGTTCAGAATTTACAAATGCTATATTATAAAAATATATACAAGATGGGCTATACTATTTTCCTCATTTTACAATAATTCGCAACCAAACTTCGCAATTTTACTCATTTTAAGATGCTCTTTCCAGCTATGGTAATGGCAGGAAATGTTATTAGGTTGATGTTATAGATTATTAGTATCATGTAGGAAGCCCAATAAAAATCGGGTGAATACGCATGACCTTCGATAGGTTCATCTAGAGATTTGCTAAAAAAAATAGTTGACACCCCAGTAAATTGGATGAGTTGGCAGGTCTGGATGCTGCATCCCCTAAAAATAATACACTTCCTCCATTAGATACCCCCTGTTTGGTAGGCGTAAGAATCAGTAGCGCAGTCAGCCCGACGATTTAGTCCCGCTATGCAAATATTTCTAAAGAAATGAATAATGATAATAATTTTGAATTTGCATAGTGGGACTAAAGGTCCAGACACACCGGACGCGATTCGGCAACGCGACGCAATTTTTCGATTTTTACTGACCAGTAACTTTGATCCTCGTTTAAATTCTCCAAATATTTAGAAGCGCTATAACATTTTGAGTTGTTTGGTCTACATATCTTTTAAAATTTGCTCTCATTGGCTATTTTATTAACTTTCAAACACTAAAAAATTGCGTCGCGTTGTCGAATCGCGTCCGGTGTGTTTGGACCTTAATTGGCGGGCTATGCCACTGATAAGAATTGTAGCACACATTGAAAATCTTGCTCACCTGGTCAATAGCACAAGGAATTAGACAAGGAATATCATGTTTTTCACCAAATATGTGAGGAAATGAATTACTAAATGAAGGAGCCGCTTGGATCGCAGGGAAAGATATTTTACCTAAACAAAAATTCAGAACCATAACACGCTATATGATTTTGAGATTTCAACCATTAAAAGAGAGACATTTTAATTTAAACTGGATACCTATAGGATCACTATCTGTAAAACCAAATATTGATCTGACTTGGTTAAAAGTGACACATTTTTGAATCTTGACAACGTTCTTGTAAAATTCTTTACAACCACTAGAAAAGGAAACAAATTTATATAGTTGTTGTTGCTGTTGTTTTTCTTATTGTTGCTGTCATTGTTGTTGAATGATACTGGTGTTATCATTGTTACTTATGTTTTTGTTGTCATTGCATGTTGTTGTCGTACGTTGCTACTTTACGTTGTTAGTACTGTTCTTGTTGTCCAGTGGTCTGAGTGGTGTCAAGTAACGAAGTAAATGTACTTCGTTAACTGTACATGAGTACTATTTTTGAGAAGTCAACATGAACCAAGTAAACTTTTTCTGGAGTACTTTTACTTGGAACGAAGTCGTTTTAAGAAGAAACGTTTTACTTCGTTCTTTTCATTCCCTGGCAAAGTATTTCGTTACTTTCTAACTTTTGTTTAATTTTACGTGATTTATTTATTCCTGATTTATTTTAATTTTGGGATAGGTAATAGGACCTCTACATGTGTCTGGGATCTCTCGTTTGTGGCTTACTTATAAGCATTATTTATTTAATGGATTTCTTATATCTTCAACGGGGTCTGTAAAGTGGACCATGCCATGAAATATTGTACATTAGGTGCACGCATATAATGCGTGTGCGTCTATGTTGTGTCTTTCACATGTCAATCCATTAGAAAAGTGACCTCCCCCCCCCCTCCCTACACGCTACAGATAATAGTAGTTTTACTTTTTACTTCAAGCATTTTTAAGGATACTTTTTACTTAATTATAAGTACGTTTTGCCTCCAGTATTTTTTACTCTTACTCAAGCCGTTTTGTTTTTAATTACTTCTACTTTTACTCGAGTACAAATTCAAAGTAATTTAGGCACCAGACCACTGTTGTTGTTACTGCCAGTTTTGTTGATATTATTATCATTGATTGTTGTTACTGTTGATTTGCTGGTATTGTGGACTTGTTGCTGTTGTTGTTGCTGTTGTTGTTGTTGTTGTTGTTGTTGTTGTTGTTGTTGTTGTTGTTGTTGTTGTTGTTGTTGTTGTTGTTGTTGTTGTTGATGATGATGATGATGATGATGATGATGGCATTGCCATTGCTGCTGTTTGTCATGTTGTTTTTGTTGCTGAACATTGTTGTTGGCTTCTATATTGTTGTAGTTGTTACTGTAATTGCTGTACTAACATATCAATAACATGCAAACACAATAAGATTTACCCAACGAAATCCAGATCTGAAAATATAAATGTCTTGTTTACATCAAAGCCACAGGCAATGATGTCTTTTGCATTCTCATATGCCAGCCTGTGAGCTTCCTCTAGTTTTAAATTCTTCCATAAAAACTTTTCATCATCTGTCAACTGAATTACTAATGGAACATCAAATGCATCTTGTAAGTATCTGAAAAAGTCCAAATGATACTTTAAAGTTATCATGCACAGACAAAAAAAAAAAAAAAAACAAAGAGGAAGATGGAGAAAGGTTATTAGTAAATAATAAATATCAGAATTATTTTTGGACCTAATCAGGGGCAGTTGCCAAAAATGCAACTACAGGTACAGGAATCAAACCTGCAACCCGGTGATTCTGGCACAGCGCTCTAACCAACTGAACCACAGAGGCCAGTATACTTACTTTGTAAAAATAAAAGGAATTAAATGTCCCAAATGCATAGCTTCTGAAGATGGGCCTCGGCCAGTATATAAATAGAATTTCTTCTTTGTTTCAATTGCATCTAAAATCACTTTTAAATCTCTGAAAAAATTTCAAAAACAAAACTTAGCCATAAAGCACCTGCAATAAATGATCACAGTCTAATCAAATTTGATTACTGCAGTAACTGACCTTTGAGAGAAAAAGATACCACGTTTTAAAAAATGGTGCACAGGTTTTCCACTGAGTTCAGCGATACGCTCAATATGACTTGCCTCAACCTTTTGACTGCCAAATTGTTCTAAAACATAAGAATATTTTATGATATTTTCTTGTGTTGGTGTAATGTACTCACTCAGGTGAATAAGATGCTAAATTTAGCCTTGTGATGTTACTCTGAGTGACGTATCCACACCGGGCAGGCTTGGAAAATATGCCTGGCCAGTGGCCATGGTGGGAATCGAACCTACAACCTTTGGAACACTAGCCCAATGCTCTGCCAACTGAGCTATGCAGTCAGGTCGGTTCGATTATGTGATATTTCAGAACTGAGTCTAGTTCCTTCGATATCTATGTAATCTAGTAATCATAATATTTTCCAAGCCTGCCCGGTGTGGATTACACTCAGAGTAACATCACAAGCATCTTATTCACCTGAGTACATTACACCAAGTCACCAACACAAGAAAATATCATGATTACTAGATTACATAGAAATCGAAGGAACTAGACTCAGTTCCGAAATATCACATACTCGAACCAACCTGACCACATAGCTCAGTTGGCAGAGCATTGGGCTAGTGTTCCAAAGGTCGTAGGTTCGATTCCCACTGTGGCCAGGCATATTTTCCAAGCCTGCCCGGTATGGATATACACGCAGAGTAACAATCACAAGCATAAGAATATTTTATTTTTAATAAACAGCAAGATGTGTGTGGCACAGTTTAGAACCTGAAATAATGTTGAAAATTTGTCTGGAAAAATGTTCAACCAAAATGAATTTTGATCAGAAACTTCCATGCCATGATTCACAATCACAAAGCACTTGTCATGTTCCTACTTAGCTAGTGCAATCCTAGCCCAGTAAACTCAATTTATTTTACTTTACCTGGAACAATAACACTCAGTTATTTGGCAGTTAAAAAGTGAAGGCTGTAAAGCCTCGCCTGAGCAACGTGTGAGCAGCCCTCCACACTATATTTCCACACCATATAGTATGTCAGTTTCAGTCCCTTTTATATGCCAACACCGCGTGGTCCATCGCCACGCTAGGCATATGGTATGTCACTTTCAGTCCCCTTATACGCCATCACCATTGTCCATCATGGAGTTAGTGTGAAGTGCATTCCATCAGTGGCGGCGCCAGCCTTTTAAAAGTGGGGGGGATTTTCGAGCGGGAAAGGCGCGAGACACTTCTAGGGGGGTCCGGGGGCATGCCCCCCCGAAAAATTTTTGAAATCTAGAGTCCCTGAAATGCGATTTCCTGCATTTTCAGGGTGAGATTATTTAGAATTCCGAAAATTATAAAGTAAAAAAACACACGATTTTTTCATGACTATACGTATATATAATACCTACAAATGCAGTATTACATCATAGTCAAAAGAATAAGGTTAGGGAACTCGATGCAGACCTCATTATCTATGTTTTTGTCTGGTTTATGCAAGGAACGATCGGTTCATCGTCATGTTTAATTACCCGGTCGTAATATTACACAATAGCTAAACAAAAACATAGTAACTATTGGTTACTCTAGCAAAATAAAAATACAATACACACATGACGATGAACCGACCATTTTTTTGCATAAACCAAGACAAAAACATAGATAGCTCTATTATGTCTGCATCGAGTTCCCTAACCTTCTTATTCTATTGACTACGATTACATTGATTGACAGCTGCCTAAAGGAATTGCTACTTCCAGGAAAATTGAAGTCAACATTATTTTATATTTAAATACAAATGGAAATAACTGTTAGGTAGAATAATAATGGCTATATGTTATCGTAGATCTCCTTGCATGACAAGCTTATGAGGTTTTGCAAGCTTAAATATTTCCACTAATTTGGTAAGTTCGATATTGTAATGTTGGCTAGATCTCGTTCGTTGCTAATCTGGACAAGGTCCTCGAGTCTATCAGGTGACATAGCAACTCGCAAATTATTGTTTATTATTTTGAGCTTGCTGTGTGTGCGTTCACATAATGCCACGTCACAGGCAAGGTAGCGACCTCAAACAAGTCGGGATAAAGGTGGTGCAGATCATCTTTGCTGAAAACTTCGAGCAAGGAGGACAAGCAAATCCAAGGTGGAAACTTTCTTTTGGACCCTTTCTCTAGACTCTTTCCTTTCCATCTCTTCGCTGCTATGATGCTCGTATGTAATCTTGCAGTTGTTACATTGAATATTCCAGTCATATATATGTACTCTTCGTACCATTTCTTTTGGAATGTAAACTTTCTCATCGATATTTCCGATGTTGAAAAATCTAAGATAGGTCTAACCGTCAAGATTCGAAAACGAAGGTTCTATTTGCCTCCCTCACACACAATTTCACTTGATGGATCTCTTCCTTCGAACATTTTTCTCTTTCAGTTGTGTAGTGATGCATTCCAAGAAGCTAATGAACAGTGCATTAATTAACATATCTCCCTCACATCTCAGCAGCAGGACCAAACTTCCGCATCACACATTACCCATTGCACTTAAGTTTGGGTAATATGTTAACCCATTATGATAGGTTTCCTTCGGCGGTCGTAATTAGTGCCTGCATATGCTAATGGTAAATGCCGCATATATGAAACATGGTCTTTTGTCAAAAGTAAAGCGAAGATCTTTTAATACCGGTTTTTATTCACACAATAAAGACTGAATTTATTAAGTTATATCTAAATAACTGGACTGATGTCACAAACGTACCCCCCCCCCCCAAATTTCTCACCGGATTTGGACAAATTAGAAAATCGACCTTGAAGAGAACTGGGGGGGAACGTGTCCTCCCTAGTCCTCCCCGTGGCGCCGCCACTGCATTCCATGCAAACTCTATGCCGAAGATCTGTCAATGTTAACTATAGATAGTATTGTACTGTGCCAAACTCACACTGTTCGATCTTCTGCATATTGCACTTAGAATGCATACACCCTGGGTGAAGTGGCACTGGCATTGGCGTCACATTTCTCCCGCATGTTATCGTTTCAGATAAAAGACATGGAGTTCACTGCCCTTAGTAGCCAAGCAGGCCATTTTGAATGTTTTTAGGGGGGTGAAGGCCTCTCCTTGGCACACTAGTGGCAAGGGGCATGGCAACAGCATTCAGAGCGTTGCAATTCGAATTCATGGCATGGTGGCGGTTACACTAACATCAAAGATACTGACAAGAAGTCAGACTTCTGTGTCTATTCTAGCTGTGTTCCTGATGCATGAGTCAATTCGTACTGTTACCATCCCCCCCCCCCTAATTGTCAAACGGATGTTATGCCCGGGGGTATAGGGCGGGGATCTAGCAAAGATGAGAAGTAAATAGGAGCCTGGTAACTAAACATCAAAATTTCAAAATGGCGATGAAAAACTTGGAAGAATTTTTTTCTGGCCAGTCGTCAGAGTTTGTCAATGCGTTAGGAAAAAATTTGTCTGAAATAAATTTCACGATTATACGTTATTTAACATCAAGGGAATGAATACATTTTTGCAGTTGTGTTAAATAATTTGTCTCACGATTTTTCTTGTACTTTTTCAGTATTGCCCCAGGGTGGGGAATTCGCAAATGTCTAAGTCCCGGGGGTAGGGAATTTGCTAACAACTAATGAAAAAATTACAAATCCCCGGGATATTGCCCGGGGGGGGTGGTAACAGTACGAATTGACTCATGCATGATGCCGAGTGTGACTTCAGGGAGTGACCGAGCGTTCCAAAATACCTGAGGGACTATCTGATATTTGCTTAAAAACAACAAACAACTCTCAGATTACTTGTTTAGTACTTCTAAGTACCAGCTAGCCTTACTTTTCAACTTACTTATAAGTTTATCATAATCAATCCCCTTGTTGTCCGCTGCCACTACAGTTTCTATGTTCACAATTTGTTCTTCTGTTCTGTCCGTTCCTTCCTTTTGTTCTGTTGTCGCGCCGTTTGTGGCCATTTTAAAACTTCTGCGATTATTTCGCGCACACAAACAAGAAGTGAGTTTAAAAATCGACTGTATATGTACTTTAGGAACTGATTTTAAACCCACACGCATCGGCAAGAAGTCAACAAAAAATTTAAAGATGATTCATATTTTTCTAAATTTTTAATTTTTCATCCATACTTGGTGTAAAGAAAATCAATTGGAATACTTCGTTTGCGCATGCCCATTATTTTCGTCAGATTTTGCATTTTCCTTTTGGCGCCAAAATGCAACTTCATGATTGGTTGAATTTTTAACCAATCGTGTTCTGGGTTACCCTTTGTAAGTTCTGAACTTATTACTTGAACTGGACTATGAATTCACATTGATGCAAGTGCTCAAATTGACCATATTTGACCTGTTGAATATTAAACACCCTGACACCATTTTCAATCACATTGTCCATATTGCACTGTAGTATAATAAATATGCGGTTATTCAATTGATTTTAAAAAGCTTCAAACATCAACCTTTAGGCAGTTCTTCTCTGGTTACAAATTAGAGATAAAATTGTAAATTCGTGTTTTTTTAATTCTCTCTGATTGTCTTCTACATCATAAAAGTAGTCTTCGAAAGACGGATTGAAAAAATGTCATTTTTCGGTCAGATTAAAGAGCTCAAAGATTGCAAGTTCAGTACATTCCTTCTGACACTTTTAATTATGATTAGTAAAGTATACTAGCCGATTAAAGTAAGTGATGAATGATTGACCTCCCATTGTCCTAGCTAGGTTTTAAATGTTTCAAACTCATCAATCAATTCAATGTTTCGGCATGCTTCCTTTCGCCTGAACCTGCTTGGACCAACAATAGGGCCATTTTAATCCCCAGTCAAACTGCACCGGGCCCATTTCCACTGGCAAGAAAAGTTTCGACGGACAGAAGATTGGCCGAAAATATCATTGTTAAAAGTTGAAAATTTTCAACTTAAAAGTTGAAAGTTTGTGTCGGCCAATCAAATTTTACAAAATTTTCTTTCTGTGGAAAATTTTCCTGAGTGGAATGGACCTTCACAGGAGACAATTCAAGCTGTCTAAGTTAAAAATATGACTAGGCTTTATGTGTATTTAAACTCTAACCGAAGTCGCGTGACAGCCGACTTTCATCCAACTGCTTTCAGCTCGTTCAACCGCGACGCTTGAACCAGCAAAAATGATACATGATATTTGTTAAATGTAAATTCGACATTGTTTGTCAATATTATTTACAATAGCGCCGTAGCCACATGCATTCTGTAAACAACTACTGCTTTTGATTGTTTACCGTACCGATATGGCTAATCTATAATTCGCCTCATGATCACGAGTCTGACAATAAGCGACGCCATATATTTGGGAAAATGTCAGTGGCAAAAAAAACACTTAAGTTTTGCCTTGCTTGAAAGTTGCAACGTGGCGTTGGCTACCAATCCTACCATGAATCTTGGTGTATAAAGTAATTCAAGATGGTATACTGATTTAAACTTTGGTTATAATTTTGGTCTCATCGTCTTGGGTTTATTGATAGGAGATGCGTTGCTGCTATTTATTCATTTATGCAGAAAGGGAATAAAGTAAATCTTAAAACGATAAATCAAAAATATTTTACAAGTATTTTTGGTATTCATTCGTTAAGATCAGGGCCGCACATATAAATTTGTGGGCCTGGGGCAAATTTAATATTTGTAGCACTATAGTTCTATCGTTAAAGGCTCTTGAAATTATGTGCTCTTTTAGAGATTCAGATTTCAATATTCTTGAACCTTTATACGGAACAATTAGCAAGGCTATTTCTTTCAGTTTTGAATGTCTATTTGGTTTCCTGGGAAAATTTGGAAATCTAGAGTCCCTAGAACATAGCAATTCCTGCAATTCCTTAACTGTGGTTTATCCTTATTTGCGAGCCCCCTTTAGCTAGCCCTCTGGGCGGCCCTGTTCAAGGTACCATCGAAAACACCTCACTCTACAGCATGTCAATTTGAACAGTTTAATGAAATAAATTTCAATCTGTCATTCAGTGCTCTGACCAAACATCTAAACATACATTAATACCAATAGCAAATTGCCCGATTTTTGAAGTAGAATTCAATCTGCCAATTCAGAACACTGGGTGGGGGGATACTGCAGCCTGGGCAGTTCCCCCAGTCAATCGTATGTCTATGCAAAAATTCCATCGGAAAAATGCAAATTGAAAATATTCGTGCCATCAGGAAAGATCGACCACCCTCATTTGACTTTTAAATTACAGTTCGCATTTTTGCATTGCGATTTGGTTACACTATAATCAGTCCAATCGCATTGTTAATTAGAATAAGATGTACCTTTGTTACCACTGAAGGTCAGTTACATTACATATTTAGTCCCAAAAAGCCCCCAGTAGTTCATGGTATTTATATATAGAATACTTATGTTGACCTTAGCTCAAATGACCCGGATCAAACAAGGTGAACCTGTTTGATATGTAAAGAGGCAATTAATACTTGCTTGTTTAAACCAGTTGATCTGTTCGTGTTATGACTAAGTAATTGAAGCTAAATATAACTATATTTAATATTTTTAGGTCTCGTATTGATTGTTATCTGATTTTAATGGTGTTTAATAATATTGGAATGAATTTTGCTCATTTCGTGCGGTATGCAGTCAAAAGTATGCTAGATATGCTGGCCTAGAAACACTACTGTATATACACTGTTTCAGAAAGGCTATATACACGAACTTACGGTTAATTGAACCTCGACAACTAGATTCGGTAGCTCATTTGGTTAGAGCGCTGCAAGCCTGCAATGGAATCGCTGGGCCGCAGGTTCAATTGCTGCCCGCAGAGGGCCCATATATCGTTCCATTCTTCGCATCTGCTGCTAGGGTAATCTGCTGCCAGTTAGGTTTAAAAATGTATAAAATGTACACTGGAAATTTCTATCTACAAAAACGTAGCATATCACTTCAATTGAGATATTGCATGGCGCGAGCATGACGCGTCGCCAATTAAAGTACCCTTAGTATAAAATATATCGGCCTCTTTTGGGGAATCAGAGATCTAGCCTGACACATTTGCAACAGCGATTTGGCACATTTGCAACAAACATTTATTCTAGTCCAATTGTGTGACATCATGGTTTATCTAAAATACTTGGTGACGTTGGCATGTACCAAAGGAGTTTAGGTTTTTGTCGAGGGTCGAGTGTCGAGGGTCCAATGTCGAGGGTGAGGGTAAAACGTCGAGGGTGAGGGTAAAAACGTCGAGGGTGAGGGTATAAAAAGTCGAGGGTGAGGGTAAAAAGTCGAGGGTGAGGGTAAAAAGTCGAGGGTGAGGGTAAAAGTCGAAGTCATATACAAAAGTCGAGGGTTGTATTTTTACGACAACTCAGACAACTACTAACGATAAAATAGTTTTTAAAACGGTTTTTCTCCTTATGTAAATCATGAATTAAGGGACAATTCTGGTCTAGAAACAAACTCATTAAGTTTATGGTTTGGGTCGTCTGGTTAAAAAGTTTCACGCACGCAGCATGTTTTCTAGCGTGTAATGTCTCTATGTTCTAGCGTGTAATGAGTTTTTTCATTAAAAGCAAAGTTAAAGAGTATTTATTATCAATATTAACTTATTAAAAGAATTTCTAAACGTAGTATAATTTCATAAACAGGCCAATGGCAATGTTCAACCTCGTATCAAGCAAAGGCCTCCGTCCCACCGCAGATGTGGAGACCCTTGCTTGCGAGGTTGGTCAATGACAATGGTTGGCCGTAAGGCGAGTAATATTGACTGAATCACTTAGCGTTCATTGGTTTCTTGAACAGTGGCATGTCTGCACCGCGTTAACCGCGCTCCGATCTAGCAGAAAACACACAAGTTTTTTAATCATAACAGTTACCCGATAATCTATGCTGTTACGTTAATTTGATAAGAAAGCAAAGAGACCGTTCTCATATTAGACATAAACACGTTAACTAACGAGCATGAAGGGGCTTAGAAAATAATCGCTTAGAAAACTTACGCAAGGTAGTATCTTTTAAAAGTTAATGTAGTTCTGCATACATATATATGATAAGTCCATGTCACAACATTAAACAAGTTATTTTGCCCGCAAACTTCGACCCTCGACGTTTTTTATGACCCTCGACTTTTTACCCTCACCCTCGACTTTTTACCCTCACCCTCGACTTTTTACCCTCACCCTCGACATTGGACCCTCGACACTCGACCCTCGACAAAAACCTAAACTAGTACCAAAGTCCATAAACCAAGGGCCAAGGCATAAAGTTCCAATGTCCGTAGCGTAGTCGACATTCTTTTTTTGAGTTATTTATATCTGAGTGTCGAAACTATTCTCACTTCGAATTCATATTTAAAAACTTTACCAAAATCAAAGATGGCGCATTGGTTTGGATTGATCAGCAGTTCTTGGTAGACTACATTAAATCATATCGTGCATGTATATTTTGCCATTTTTGATCGCTTTTATACAAAATAGGTGTCATTCTTACACCTAAAATGCGCGATGACATGCATGTCAACGTAGGATTAGCGATTTTTTATACAACCTGTTCAAGTGTTCAAAAGGTCGGAGCACAGAATGGAGCCGGATTATTAAACCATTCTGTGGTCTGGGTAATTGAGTCAATTGACCTTTATATTGTCATATCACTGATGGATTTTATCATTTTTTAATACCAGTCTAATCGTAGTAGATTGATAGTGGATTACTTGTAATCTTGTGACAATGTAGAAAATAGTTTTAATTGACTTTATTATAACCAGAATTCGTTTCAATAAAATTGTTGTTTTTGTCTTCTCAGAATTCATTTCAATGTGACCATTGTTGGGTTATTGTCAAATTTCATGTGCCGGTATTGTGATGCCATCGTATGTGTCCTTCACCTCCGCGACAGCCTGCTGAGCAACCGCGGTTTAAAATCAAATTTCGTCTCGGCAGCCGGTCGCAGGAGGCTGGAGCCATATGTTTTCTCACAACATATCGGACCAATTAGGAATGGTCTAGGACTAGGGCAACTATTGTATACTGTATCAAATATTATAAATATTTTGCAATTTCTAGCTGCGTAGAATTATAAAGACTATAAAGGCTGGTTCATACTATCAACGATTCTGTGATCACAGTAGCCGCATTTTGCATATAGGTCAATTCTAAGTTTTGAAGGATTTGTAAGAAATCAGTGTTTGATGGAACTGACTTTAATTCTAATATTACTATGTCAGTTGCGTTCTCTCAAACATTTCTTACAAATCCTACAAGAGTTAGAATTTATACCTATGGCTATGCAAAATTACAGCGAAATCAAATACGAAATAAAACGATAAACTTTTTTCGATCTCCAGAATTTTCTGTGCTCAAATTTCATGTCGTGTGGTCAAACGTTATCACCGGCTCTTCCTACGAAATCATTTAAATGGCTACACATATGGTGCCACTGGTTTCGTAGTCTGCCTGCAAAATACATGAAGCAATTTTCCCTGTCCTAACTACTGACAGTAGAAATAATATTTCAAACGTAGAAATTAGAACAATTGAAAGCTTGAAGAATGAAGATGAAGTTTGATTTGTTAAGGTTACAGAACACCTTTGAGTGTTAATTTTGCCTAAAATTTTTTTTATTGGTTTCCATGAAAGCATTAGACTAGTTCTACTATATGACCAAGTTTCAACGAAAAATGTTGAAAACTCGCAGAGTTATTTGATAAAATACATTTCGCTGCAATAAGAAAAACATTGAAAATGTAATATTCAAAATCAATTTTCTCCCGAAGAATTTTACGGTAATCACTGATTTTCAAACGAGTTGTTCTCCTGCGGATTTTAACCAATGTTTCTCAAATTTTCACAGGACATAGCTAGAGAGGTCAGTTTCAAAATAGTGTTCGGCTTTTTTTTAATTTTGGATATTTTAATAATAAATAAAGAGCAATTCACTCAAACAATTCAGAAATATATTGCAGTCGTCAAAGAAATCGCCATATCAGCGGAATGACGAAATAAACAAAAATTTCCGAACACCCTTTTTAGAACAACTATTTTACTGTATAAAAATGATATTTTCATAAATATATAACTTAAAATCAGCAGGAGCACAACTCAAAAGCGTAACGGTACCGCGATTTAAGATTTTCCTGAATAATTCTTACATTATTTTACTGTTTGTTAATTTTACAACTTTACCATATTTTGCATGCACTGGCGAATATTTGGTGAAAATATGATTAAAACTAGACTGATATTGAGCGCGCAGTAGCGATTTTCTGCAAAACGCCAAAAAGGGTGTCCTGTAACCTTAAACAATTTGAAGATGTGAGTTAAGATATATCGAAAATTCACGGTCTCGCATTTTTTTAATCTATCAAAATCTGATTATAAAACACAGATATTTAACAAGTCAACACATGCATTTCTTTTGTTATTGCCGACTGAAAAATCAGCTGGTTTAGAAGACTTATAGAAGCACTCTTGAACAGTGTTATGTAAAAAGTATTTTGAGAGCTATTGCCAAACACTTACCCAAATTCTAGAATTGGCCGATTCTTTTTTATATTATACTTAAGATTCCACAGAGGCATGAATGGAACGAAATGACAAGTGAATTATTTATGAGAATGAATATTAAATACCAACGGAATGAAAGTCAGCAACACGGGCAGACACTGGTACCGTTAGTTCTATGAGCACTTTTCCACCTAACATAGAAATTGTGTTGTAAATTTGTAGCAAACGCCGGTTGCATGGTGCAACTTAGTACATGACTGTTTGGCAAAGCTGGTCATAGGCATAGTAATAGCTGTTCCATTACTTTAAATTCCTTACTAGCTGTGCATATATGCTAGTTCATATTCTGAAAACAGTATGTGCCATCATTTTTCCACTTTTGTCAAATTTGTTTTGCCCGTTGCTAAAGCAGCAGACAGACAAAGCAAATATCATGTTCAATTCATTTTGCCCTCTTGACTTGTGAGATCCGCGACATGGTTTGCTACAATCAAACAATATATAATGATGTGATATATTATCAAATACGCCAGCGTGTCACGCGAAGTAAAATTCCCAAAACGGAAATCAAACGAAATTAGATCAATATTATTGTTATAAACTCCGCCATTAAAGTTTGACCTTTTGAATGTTAAAAAGCGGTAAAAATCGAACGAAATAATAGTAAATCTGTAAAATCCACATATATGTGGCATTCGATTGCAAAATTGCTACATGCCACCTAATATTCGAAGTATTCGGAATCATTAAGACGACACGCAAAGTGAACGCTATAATTACTATATATACCAAATTTTCTTAATCTCCCGGTCACAGCACAATGCATCTGAAATCTAAACAAATATCAAGCACGGCACAGCGGGTTATATTGGCAGTAGAAACACTGATCTCGGCTACAAAATGCGGAAACAGACTAAAACATTTCCTAAATCAAAGACAACCATGCTGATACAACTTGTATACAATTATTCGACTCAAATCATGTTTCAAGAAATTCAATTTTTACAGAGAGGTTTTGCATCTAAAACTACTTGATTAATCTCTTCAACGTGTATGCTACAGGCTGCGACACATCAAAGCTGGATCCCCTATTATAAACACGCATTGAAACGCGACGAATCGCGTTCAATATTCATTCACACATTAATCCCCTAACTTAATTTTATATCAAATCAGTGATAAATCACGCGCTTTTTCACCAATTTTCACACTAAACTGCACTTAAGACACAACTGGCATAAATATTACTATACACAAAGCGAAATTCAATACGCTATTTAACCAGCAAATTCCTTTTTCTTTTGAGAGGGATGCCAAAGTTCACTGGATCGTTGATTAATATAACACAGCATAAGGTTTAAATTACATGGGGATACCAGCTCCGATTAAAACTTAAATGTACAAATGTACATCTTTTATATACAAAAATGTACATTTGTATTTGAAATCAAGCACAATCCAGCGAGCTTTGGTCTTATCCTTCTTTACGGCTTATAAACTTGCTATAAAAAGACGACCGCGTTAATAGAATATATGTCTTGCACTCTACAGCCGCACTATAAAACAATCTACACTACATATGGTTAACCATTTTTGAAGTATGCAGCTTTTTAATATGCACTACACACAACAAGTCATATTATATGTTAAAGTCACAATCCAATTTTAAAAAATACTTTTACGACACGTCCAATGGGTTCAATAGTCCTCGAGAAATCCGTCCTTGGAGTTCGCCTAAGCCTCAATCGGCAAGTCCAAATGGGAGATTCCTGATTTTGCAAGATAATTTTTCAATCGCTGAAGCTCTTCGGTAAGGCTTGCGACGACTGATTGAAGATCTTCATTCTCTTCGGTCAGCTCGCTCGCTTTACGAAAGATCGCCACTTGCTTTTCTTTGGTCTTCATGCGGCTTTTTCGTACGGCCACGTTGTTTCGTTCTCGCTTCAAACGATACTCGCAGGTAGTCTTGTCTCCGGAGTAGTTCGACTTGTTGGCAGAGCCTTTCCGTCCGCGCTGACGTCGGATTTTCAACTTTCGTGCATCGGAAGGCAGCCCAGGCGATGGTGAAGGTGAACTATCCGAGCAGGACGATTGCCAGTCCGTTTCAACAAACAACGGCACCGTCTGACTTCCAAACGTTTCGGCTTCGTTGTATTCGGCCATAAAACCACTGCTCTCGTCTAAAAACTGCTCGAACTCGTTCTCGAACGCTCCGTAGCCATGTTGCTGTATAGTTGCTTTCAGGTCTTGCTTCGGCGGCGGTACAGTCGAAACGAGATCGAAAATATCAGCTTGCTGGCTTGTATCAAGGTCGATATCTTCTAAGTAAGGCGACAAATCCAAGGAAGGCTCGCTAACATACGGATCGTAGAAGCTTAGCCCGAACTCTGCGTCAAGCGCAGCTTGTGCAGCAAATGCTAGGTTATCCAGTCCTGTGTCGTTGTTAATATTCCATCCCTGCATATGCCTGCTCGCTGCATTTTGGCAAGGCGGATAAAAGGAATCCATAGGCTCCCTTTTGATATCAACTGCTCTCGCTGGATAGCAGGCATAGTGGAATTGATCGGTATCTCGTAGAGGCGGTATTTTGGAGGCTGTTTTCTGAACCCGTTTAAGAAAATAGTTAGTTTGACTCGTCCGTCAAGATGAAGTATGCGTAAAAGAGAACATGGCTGGCGAGCAGGCGAGGTTTTGTTTCTCCTCATTAACAAGGCACTCATCTCATTGGTCAATAAGTCACGCGATCTGACCAACGACGTCATCCCACAGTGGGCGGTTTGAGGAATATATTGCACCTCTTTTGGAAAACGGAATTGTGTCTCCAATTTGCATTTATTTGCACATCTCACAAGCACTTTCTTTTGTGCCCTAAGTGCGCTGCGAGAAACACTCGATTTCAATGTCGGAAATGCGAGATATGTGTTCGCCTGCTTTAGGAAGTGAATGCTCGAGTCGCCGTGTTTCCGGTTATCAGATACCCGACAGGGCGACTCGCGCGGCACATTGCTACCGTATAATATAACCTCAAGTATAACCTTGCGAAGGGCGGGCAAGCGCGAGTTTGCACTAGAGAGAATTTGAAATTTTGTTATGAGACTTTAGGAGTTTAGGAACCGCTCAATATTGAGGTGATGGAAGCAACGGGAAACGAGGAAAAGCGTAAAATTTTTAATTTAGCGAATCTCAAAAAATGAAGGAAATACTTTTACCCATTCATCATTTATTCACGAACAAACGTGCAATATTCTGTGTCTTTAATCGGTGAATGTGAAAGGCGGAACGGCCGTGGGGTCTGGTATGCGGAATTTATATGAGTGCGGAATTGGTTAGGGTTGTATTGGGGGAGAGGGTAAATTAGGGTCGAATTTGCGCTGACATGCCATTCCACCTGACATTCCATGGTTTTTTCACACCCTGACGCTGAACCAATCTCATGTCTTTAGTCATGCATACTTGACGATTATATTGCTCTTCCAGTCTTCCTTAGCCTTTGTGTTGCCTCTTGGTAACTTGGTTCCTTCTCGGTTCCTTGAACGAATGAAAAAGTTTACTTAAAAGTTAAAGACCTAGTAGCCCCATCTGCAAAAGTTGATTTCAATAGCAGGAGACCACACTGTACATGTATGAAAAATTATTGATAACCTTGAAAGCTTATTTGAACACCAAACTTGACATACATGATTTAACAGTGATTACTTGCATGAGATATTTCGATATTGTAACTCGGTTCATCAACCCTCATGATCAGAACTGACAATGCTTATATTGTCGTCTAACCACAGATCACCTCTCAAGAGTAATAGTATAGGTGTGATATTAATTTATGTGCACCATACAAATTGGTTATTATCGCCATGTTTATAAAAATGTGGTTATATAACTTATATTCGTTACGTGTATTCTTTATTTATTTGGCTTTCCAGAATGACCGGGTGAATAGTTTTGATGGGAAGATATATGTGTGTATATTTCCCCCTTTGTGTGTAATTGTATACTCTTTCTTCTTATAGTTCCCCAAATATGGGGAAATAGCTATATAATAGGCTTTGGTATGATTACTTAATGCTTCCCCGCAGAGGCGTTTGCGGTTTTACTTTATTTGCGCATTTTAATATATAATGATTTAATGAGGACTGTATATACCCGGAAAATACAAGGCATTCGGGTAATCGGTAAACTCGCGCGGAGGATCAAGGACAAGGGTGCGTCATACCCCTCTCGCCTTAAAAGATCGTGTGAACAAGGATGGGGGGCATGGGAGTTGACGCGACATTGGTTAACATTAGTTCTTGCCATGTGTTGATCGTCACCAGAAAATTGACACGCATCATATCAGTCAGCAAATCTTTAAATTCCAAAAGCGTGTGGTTGTTAATTACTGGTATAGGCGTACGTGGTGAAGGGGTGGAGGGGGCTGGGGGCAGCATCAGTACCCAAGAGTTTGCAGTTGTGTTGGGTAGTCCACGATGTCATCTCGTTTGTTTCAAATGGATAACATTAACTTTGGAATACACAAACGAGTACGCTTGTGAGTTCAGTGTATTGATTTGCATCCGGAGTGCCAAACGTAGTGGTCCGTAGTTGGCACGCTAGCCGCAAACCTCTCCTCTATAGTGCAAACACAATATATTAAGAAACCAACCAAGAGCCTGGGAACGAGGTTGTTACATGTGAGTGAAAGATACGGACACTTATACCGACCGCTAAGATGGAAATTGCCCGTCTTTCAGTATCTAACAATTCACACCATATATAGGCTATAACGCTACGCGGCTAGCATTCCGTCAAGTTAAAAATTCATAGACATAGTATATACGTTTCTTATCACTGCAAGTCAATCGTTCAGGCTAATGAGTATTTAATTGTTCTTAAGTTGGTTAGTCTGCACGTCTGTTTAGGATAATACTATGTCTATGCAACTATTACCAACAACAGACGTCCAAGTCGACTGAATTAAAACATCTTTTGTTGGTGATATAGTTCATAGTTGCACATTACGTTTGTCAAAGTCTGAAAAACTACAGCGAAAAAACTATCGAAGCTAGGCCAGCTTTGTCGGGAAGTTATAAATATAATAGCGTAACTATGTCAGTATCATATATGTGTTGGCTTGTGAAACTCACCACGTATATTTTTTATTGCAATAATAAGTATATATATATATATATATTATATGATTCTCCGTGGCGCAAAACTACAAAGAATTTATTATATCAGTGCACTTCTTTTTTTCCTTCCGGCTATTTTTTTACACCGAAGATATTTGGTCTCCGTATTCGATATCGGTGTCCACGATGTCTCAGCTGGTGGAGCTGATTTGGCGAGCCGGTCACGCATATATCAGTAGACAGGCGGGCCAGGCCTAACAGTAATGCCCTGTGGCCCCTTGACAAAAGTTTTATTTTCTCGTGTGTACGGCAAAAACTTGACAATTGTTCCAACACTTGTTCCAAGGTTAGTCATGCCAACTTTTGGACAAGGAAAATGTGTTCGTGTGTACGGTCGCCAAGGAAACTTGACTGACAAGTGTACAAGAGATACTTCAATTGACAAACGAAAGATGGCCTTCTTGACGTGAGATACTTGTTTAACAGCATTTCACACGAGTAACAAAACTTGTCAACGAAAGTTGTTAAGGAAAACTCGCTCTGTGTACTTGCTCACAATTTGCTCTTGCTCGTCTTTACGTGAGCTTAATAGACATTTCCCATTATAGACTAATTTTAAAACTAGGCAAGAAGATGCAAATCAATCACCACAGCTAGAAAGAGCATACTAAAATTAGTAAAATCACAAAGTTTGGTTGCGAAATGTTGTAAAGTGCGGAAAATATAGCCTTGCAAAGTTCGCAAATTTTGTATACTTTTGTATTGCGTGCGGAAATTCCTACCACATTTGGGCCGAAAATGGTAGCATACCGAGCAATTTCTGCACGCAATACAAAAGTATACAAAATTTGCAAACTTTGCAAGGCTATTTCTTCCGCATTTTACAACATGTCGCAACCAAATTTTGCAATTTTACTCATTTTAGTATGCTCTTTCTAGCTGTGGTGATTTATTTGCATCTTCTTGCCTAGTTTTAAATTCAGTCTATAATGAAAATTGTCTATTAAGTGCCGAGTTCATGTAATATTTCAAATCCGACTACATGAGGACTGGACTAGATTTCAAGTCATGCACGCAATTTGATCAAGTCCGAGGCGAAGCCGAGCACTGGATCAAGATGCGAGGACTTGAAATCTATGGTCCAGTTCTGAATTGGAGGGTTTGAAATGACATCTCATACGAATACTAAATCACTACTGAAAGTGAGGTGAATTAATTTCGATCCAGTCCAAGGACTGAATTAATTTTGATGCAGTCCCAGGTATCTTCATCCAGCATGATCATGTGAGCAAAATAAAGCAATATATGGTTGGCTAATTTACTCATGAATTGTTAATGAGTTTGAGATGGAAACTGAAATTAGGCTGCCGTGGATAAATATTTTTTTAAATAATAGTGAAATAATATTGAAAACTGCATTGCGTTGAAACTATATGAAAGTTCCAGTGTTCCACGGGCAAAGGTCAACATGATCGCAACTCTCTCGCGTTGGCGGAGACTCTGGATGATAATCCGGGGCGGGTCATAGATAATGATATTAAATTGTTGCATGGTCATATTTGTACTCCCGGCACAGTATTCATTAAAGTCCCACGTGTGCATAGTGACATACCGAACAAATATGAAATTTTGACAGGGATAACAACGATAGCATCGCCCATCGGTTGTTAAGACCCATACTTGAGCGCAGGTGTGGTTGAAGTGTTTTCGATTTCGACCATATCACTGTCGAAACGTTTCGCAATTGCTCTTTGACATCACAGCCGTATACTAAAACAAAGAACGAGTCCGTAATATTGGGAAATAGCCGAAATCCATGCAACGTTACTACTATACGCGGGTATATATTTTCATGGTCATGCAATTTTGCGGTCAAATGCGCAAAATGCATTCCGTGGTGAATGTTTTCGAAATTTGAACTGCTCCTGCTATAGTCCCAATCTATTAACATTGAAGGATTTTCAGTCCCAATCTATGCATGAACGTTGAAGAAATTGCAGCAGTTGAGGGTAAAGCTCGACAACTGGCAAGCCTGTGTAGCTCAGTTGGTCAGTAAAACGGTACTCACCGGAATCGCAGCATTCGCAGGGCCGTAGGTTAGATTCCTGCCAGTAGTTGCATGCATTTAATTCCCCATTTCCCAACTGCATAAAAATTTACATTTGCATGTGAAAACAAACTTCATTATAGTTGATCGATTGAGATGCTCAAAATAATCCTATAATATTTACCCAATCTATTACGTTAACTGTTTACGTATATATTGTCAGTATATGAAAGTTTTTAGTCAATTCACATTTTCTGATAAGTCACACGGCGGGGTAGTTCAGTACCGCGTTCTGACTCACGAGAACAAGAGCTGCATGAAAATTCAATTGATGAGAGTTTCACGACTGGATACTACTGCAAAAACTCGCATTAAAATTTGAACCAGTTTAAGCCTCAAAGAGTTGATGTGAGTTGATGAGAGTTGATGAGTTGGGGTCAAAAATGAGCGAAACCTGACTAAATTCTGACAACAACTTTAAGTCTCGCTCATTTTTGACTCCAACTCATCAACTCTCATCAACTCACAGAGGAATAATGTATATACTGATCACCGGTACTGATAATAATGCAAGCGTCATGGTGAACGGGATAATCAACGGCATATAAGATCACTAAACACGTTATAGAACGTACTATGTCTCGTCAAAACCACCCTCATTCGGCAATTAAAATCCGATTATGCACTGAGTAGGCGTTGTCCAGTCTCAGGTATTAAATTTCTGCAATGTCATACATGTCTTGAATCCCAGATGTCAATAAATCTGCCTAGTGATTACGAAATTTCTTCACTTCAATGGACAATGAGGTGATAGTTATCATAAGCCGTGTTTACACTATGACATATGGCAAATTTACAGCGTATAGTAATAGACCTTATTTGGTACGCTACGACAGGCCATTCCGTTATATAGTGTAAACACAATACTAAAAATCGTAGTGAATTTTTAACACGGAATGCTAGCCGTATAGCGTTATTAAGTTGAATGTAAAGTGCCCGTAGACTCATAGTGCATGGTTGAGAACTCGTGAAGTACGCAATATAGGACGATGGACCACATACTACTCATTTGCACCACATTTCTAATAGCATACAACGGAACAAAGGGTCATTTTTTCGGCATACCTTCTAATTATAGCTCATAAATGTCCAATACTGACGATCGGTATCCGATCGACAAAGCAGTCTTACAGATGGTACGGATGGATCCACCGGACAATCCTGTTTACCGTCGGACAATATTTTACCGATTGCTGCCCGAAAGCAAATAAACGCCTGCTGCGCAGATTACTGCGTGAGGGTCTCGGGTCTGACTCGTCCCCAGTCGTCTCTGTGAGCACGTGCAAGTTGAAAGCAGTGCAAGTTCATTGTGCGATGTGTGAATGTCGAATGGTCCGATCGATCGATCCAATCGATCGGACAAACGTTTTCGCGGTCCGACAATTATTTTACCGATGGCAAAAAGGGACGCCAAAGAAACAAGTATATGTTCCATATTCCTTTGTTCTTTACAACAATTATTCTTCGTCTTTAAAAACCTTATCATAATTTTACATGCCAAACAAGCTTAGTAGCTACATGAACTATAACATAAAACTGAATTATCATAAGGTCTCAGAATACATGCCAATCACGCTTAGAACACGAATATTAAATACAACCATGTTCCGTCGTTCTTTAAAAACCTTATCATAATTTTACATGCCAAACAAGCTTAGTACATGAATTATATAACATAAAACTGAATTATTATAATGCATGCCAATCACGCTTAGAACACGAATGATATTAAATACAACCATGTTCCGTCGTTCTTTAGAAACCTTATCATAATTTTACATGCCAAACAAGCTTAGAACATTGACTTTGACTTTATTGACTTTATTAAAAACGGTACTATTTCACCAAGATATTTACAAAAATTAAGACGGGTGATCTTCCAATAGGCCGTATATAGCTATACTAATTACACATATACTACAGTATCTAATAATAATAACTAAATTACACACAAATTACACACTTACAGTTAGACTATTTTTAAATGTAGAGATGCTTGTTTTAGCTTTTATGTCAGCAGACAGATTATTCCAAGTCTCAGCTCCTCGATAGGCGAAAGACTTTTTCATAAAATTAGTTTTAGGTTTAGGTAATGCAAAATTGAATTCGCTCTGTCTTGTATTGTAATTATGTATTTCATTTGAGGTGATGAAAAGTTCCGTTAAGCAATTTGGTAACATGTTATGTTTGGCTTTGAACATTAGGACGGCTAAATGATGTTTTCTTCTAGTCACGAGATTTGGAAAACCGACCTTGTTCAAAACATCGATTGTACGTGTATCATAGTTTTCACGAGTTATTATTCGAAATGCTCTATTTTGAAGCTTCTGGAGTTTATCAGATAGTACTTTACCCAGACAACCCCAAATCTGTGAGCAATAGTCGAAATGTGGTTGAATTATTGATAAATAAATTTTGATCAGTGTTTGGTAATCTAGAATGTCTCTCAATCTTTTAAGGATACTGAGACCTGAATTAACCTTTTTTGTAATTTGATCAACTTGAGCATTCCATGAGAGTGTTTCGTCAATCATTAAGCCGAGTGATTTGGTCGTTTTGACTCTATTAATTTCTCTGTCTTTTATGAATATATTAGGCGTTATGTTAATATGATTGACTCTTCTATTACTACCTATTATCATGTATTCTGTCTTCGTTTTGTTTAAAGTTAGTTTATTTGCCGACAACCAAACTGAAACGGTTTCTAGATCTTGATTAAGTTCCTCAGCAATTGTATTAACATCATAACCTGCCGTTTCAATTTGGGTATCGTCGGCAAACATATTGACTTTAGTGTGTTCCAGACAATTAGGTAGGTCATTTATGTAAATTAGGAACAAGAGTGGACCAAGAGCCGAACCTTGTGGTATACCCGTTGTCACACATAGAGGATCAGATAAATGGGCATTCACTTGGCAATATTGTATTCGACCTGTTAAATAGGAGTTCAGCCAGCGTAATGCCGACCCCCTTATGCCATAAATTGCCAACTTACTAAGAAGGATGTCGTGATTAACAGTATCGAATGCTTTTTTTAAATCAAGAAATATCACACCATTAAGTTGGCCAATGTCCATATTCTGATACCATCTATTTGTGATATCGAGCAACGCAGTTAGAGTTGAATGGTTCGGCCTAAAGCCGGGTTGGGAATTTGCTAGTAGATTTTCCTTAATCAAATATTCATAGATCTGGTTGTGTATTAGCTTTTCCATGATTCTTGCAACAATTGAAATAACGGATATAGGTCTATAATTGGACATGCAGAATTTTTCCCCAGATTTATAAATTGGTGTAACCCTCGCAACTTTCCAGTCAGATGGAAATATGCCAGTGCGGATGATTGATTGATTAAAAATTAAAGTAAGTGATGGAGCAATAGATGGTGCTGCAATTTTTAAAACTTTAGCCGAAATTTGATCCAGACCGGATGCCTTGGATATAGTTAAGTTAGAAAGCAATCTCAATATTACAGTCTCTGATACCTCTTTAAAGTGCGATAAAGTGTGAGTTGGACATTGAAAATTGGTAAAATATCTGTCGGGAGTTGACGTTGATAAGGGTATATCATTAGATAAATTATCCCCTAATTCAATGAAATATTTGTTAAACTGATTTGGGATATCCGCTTGATCAATAATTTCGTTATTTTCATTTTTAAGCTGTAGTACTTTATTGGCTTTTTTGACTTGTTAATCACCTCATTGATTATTTTCCATGTTTTCTTAATATCACCTGAATTATTATGTATCTTTTCTTGATAGTGTTGACGCATTGTACTTTTAATCAATCTATTATAATGATTCTTCAATGATTTATAGGCTGCCCTGAAAATGAATTATAACATGATACTGAATTATCATAATATATGCCAATCACGCTTAGAACACGAATGATATTAAATACAACCATGTTCCGTCGTTCTTTAGCAGTGGCGTGCTGCAGGGTACTATTTTTCTGGGGGGGGGGGGCCAGTGGGCTGTCAACAAATATGCGCCCCTATAATGTTTCACTTGATAAACGAGGGCCGAAAGCACGAGCCGAGCGCCGCAGGTGCGAGGTTTGTCTAGGGGGGTCCGGGGGCATGCCCCCCAGGAAAATTTTTGAATTTAGAGACCCACCGCGTAGCTTTCAAATGACGTCATTTCGCCATCGGTAAAATTTCTGTCCGACCGTAAGCACGCTTGTCCGATGGATCCGATCGATCGATCGGACCATCTGACATTTGCCACTTACATCGTTCAAACATGGACACTTAGAGAAAAAAAATATTTCAAAAGTATAATGGTAATAGTCTTTATGTTATGAATTAATATCACGTTATGCTATACTGCTTGTCTACGTATATTTGTCCATTGGAGAAAATTTTCTCCGACGGTAAACATGTTTGTCCATCGGATCAATCGGTAGCACATGTATGATGGATTTCTCCATCGGACTCCGATCGTGGGTATTGGACATCAATCTTATAGCTAGCCACGATTTGTGGCTATAAAGTATGGGCAATTGCTAGATAGTATACTTCAAAATAAGGTTTCCGTTTTTATATCAATTTTTAAAATAAGTAAGGGTTAGGTTAGGGTTTAGGTTAGGGTTAGGTTAAGGTTAGGGATAGTATTAGGGTTAGGGTTTAGTTTTGAGTTAGGATAGTTTTTTCTACATTATAAAAACGGAAACCTTATTTTGAAGTATACTATCTAGCGATCACCATAAAGTATGCACCTGTTTTGGGCATGGGCGTACCGGAAGGAAAAAATTAGGGGGGCGGAAAGAAAATTGCCCAACTTTTCGGGATTCTGCCCGACTAGTACCAAAAAATTTTTTCCGTAAAAATTATTTTGGCGACCTCCCCCCGGCGCCAAAATATTTTCGGTCAGTGTACCATTTTAGGGGTCAAAAAAATTTTCCGGACATACAATTTTTTCCGAACATAACACAAATCTTCGAAAAATCGCAAAATTTGCCAAAAAATTGACTTGATTTTAGACAAAATTGACAGAATTTGTCCAATTTTTTTTATTGCAAACCAAAATTGCCCGACTGTTGATCGAATATTGCCCGACTGCCCCGCCCGGTACGACCATGGTTTTGGGCTGCGTATACCTCACAGCCACTGTTGTGGCTATAAAACACGCTTGTTTTCGGCATACCTTATAACCACGGCTTGAATTGTGGCTATAAAGTGCGCCGGTTTTGGGCATACCGTTATTGCCACACCAGTTTTTGACCTGGAGAGTTTTAGACGTCATCCTCACAGAGTAAAATAATAAACGGTGATGGCGCATCGCCACTTATAAGGGGTTAAGCATGCAAGACCAAAAGGCACATGATTCGCACATGGCCTTGCGAATGATTACAAAATTACTACAGATAAATTAGGTCATAGTTTAAAGTCTGGAATGTAATCATGTCAAATTTCTATACAATGTCATGTTATGACGTAATGACTCCCACGTGATAAAGATTACGAAATTTCTACTGGAGGAATGAGGTCATAGTTTAAAGTGCACAATATGTGGTCAATATGGATGGCCAAATAGAGATGGCCATATATAATATATATATATTGACTACTCATATTGGCCAAATAGGGATGGCTCAGAATGCCACGATGGGCCACATACTACCTAGACTGCGTAGCAAGCGTTTAGTGCGTGCGGGAGAAGAAATGACGCCCTCTCTCCCCCCCCCCCTGCATTAAACGCCTGCTACATACTACCTTTCTACCACATTTGTAGTTTACGAAAGCATGCAACAGGTAACTTTCATCTGCATTGGGTAGATATTTTAACGCTAAGTTACCTCTGTTGGATGACAGGGGTATAATGTATAACCGCCGGTATAATAATGAAAGCATCATAGTAAACGGGATAATCAACGCATATCAGATCACTTAACACGTACCCAGACGTAGTATGACGTATAGAACCTGACTCTTCCACAGTCCCTAACACTGCTTCTAACGCAAAGGACCATGGGAATGCCCCGAGGCGTTTTAACGCGCGTTAGGTAAGCGACTGGGGACGAGTCAGGTATAGAACTACGTCTGGTCAAAACCGCCCTCATTCAGCAAAGATCATTATGCCCTGAGTAGGCGTTGTCCAGATCTCAAATATTAAATTTCTGCAATGTCATGCATGTCTTGAATCCCACATGTTAGTAAATCTGCCTAGTGATTACGAAATTTCTTCATTTCAATAAGGTGATAGTCATCCTGAAGCCGTGTTTACACTATGACATATGGCAAATTTCCCGTAGCGAATTGATTTGCATCCGGAGTGCCAAGCGTATAGTAATAGACCTTATTTGGTACGCTACGGCAGGCCATTCTGTTATATAGTGTAACACAATACTAAAAAACGAAGTGAGTTTTTAACAGAATGCTAGCCGTATAGCGTCATAAAGTTGAATGTAAACGTGGCCGTAGACTCATATAGTGCATGGTTGAGAACTCGTGAAGTAAACAATATATGACGATGGACCACATACTACTCACTTGCACCACATTTCTAAAAGTATAAAACGGAACTGTTTCGAGCTGCGCACAGTATAGCCACGATTTCCTTTTTCGTATTTTCCTTTATTCGAACAATCTTTTACAATCAATCAACTTAACCATTCTACATACATTTCATACTAATACACTCTAACCCGCACACAATATTTTACACTTAACAAATATAAAACATTTTCCGTGTTGAGATACAGTTATATCAACACGAGTGGAAATTGGGAAAACGAGAAATAGTGTTTTCACACAATTTCGATACGGAATTTCGATCACATCAATACGGAAAAATTGTTTTAATATATTTGTTTTATAATATAGCACAAAAAAATATAAAGAAACAAATTTTCCGACGTTTCCGTGTTGACATCGAGTATATCAACACGGCTCTTAGCCAATCAGCGTTCAGAATTTACAAATGCTATATTATAATCATATTTATGCTCTAAAACTAGGAACACATTATTTTGTTCACATGTCGTGTTTTAACCACATAAAGTTCCTTCCCTTAGTCACGTCTAAGGTGTGTCATATTTTCATCCTATTTTACTTCTGAAACGCCGCTGCGCCCACATCGCGCCTTACTGGCTTGAAGTTGCTTAACATAAAGTACAGCTGTTTTCGGAATACCTTTCGGCACACCTGAGAGCCACGGTTTTGTGACCTCGAGTTAGAGTTTTAGACGTCATCCAGAGTAAAATAATAAAGCATGGCGCATCGCCACTTATGAGGGGTTAAGCATGGAATTAGACAAAAGGCACATGATTCGCACATGGCCTTGTAAATGATTACAAAATTTCTACAGATATATAAATTGGGTCATAGTTTAAAGTCCGGAATGTAATCATATCATGAAATTTCTACAATGTCATGTTATGACGTAATGACTCTCACGTGATAAAGATTACGAAATTTCTACTGGAGGAATGTGGTCATAGTTTAAAGTGCACAATATGTGGTCAATATGGATGAGCAAGTAAAAGATGCAACCTCGTACCCAGGTTTTGTAGTGGTCAAGTGAAAATGGCCAAGTAGGGATGGGCCAGAATGCCGCGATGGGCCACATACTACCTTTCTACCATATTTCTAGTTTACGAAAGCATGCAACAGGTTAACCTTTATTTGGGTAGATATTTTAATGCTAAGTTACCATTGTTGGATTTTATACTTTCGCACATAGAACAGGGGAAGTAAGCAAGTTACACGCGAGGTAAAATTTTCACCAACAGATTCGTCTCTTAGACCAATTTCGTACCCACGCAGAGTATGCTCTGGGTACGAGATTGGTCTATTATTAACAACTAACGCACAGACGAATTTGTTGGTGAAAATTTTACCTCGCGTGTAACTTGCTTACTTCCCCTGTTCTATATGTACGAAAGCATAAAATCCAACAAAGGTAACTTAGCATTAAAATATCTACCCAAATAAAAGTTAACCTATTGCATGCTTTCGTAAACTAGAAAGTAGAAATGTGGCAACCACGTTCCCAGGCTCTTCCCTGGGAACGAGGTTGGGAAGAGCCTGGAAACGAGGTTGGAAATGTGGTAGAAAGGTTTCAACAAAAAACACATTGCCCGAACACATTGAAAATCCATACACATTGAGAACACATTCCCCAGTAAACACAATGAGAATTCATACACATTGAAAACACATTCCTGTAAACACATTCAGTATTCCTGTAAATACATTGTAATTCATTGTAATTCAATGTGCATTAAACATCGTCATCATCTTCACATGCAGCAAGGTCTGTGATTCAGGCTCTGGGATATCACCCTACTCTGTTTGTAGTACATTTGCAATCATATTAAAAATCATCATCAACTATTAAATTGTTGTGTCATTCAAATAAGCCAGTACAAAATTAGCTATTTCGCATGTGTTTCATGCACTGATGTAAGTGACCATAAATTGGCTTCTACCTCCACAAATTGTTTTTCATACATTACTGATTAAATTAAGAATAGTATGGTTTCTCATGCATACAAATTGTTTTTCATACATTACTGATTAAATTAAGAATAGTATGGTTTCTCATGCAATTTGGAAAAACAAACACTCGTGATCTTGATTCTGGTGTCGTGCACTCAGGTGAAGATATATGTTTATGATGTTGTCTCCTAGTTTGTCCACACCAGGCAAGCTGAAACGTTTGCTTGACCGCGGTGGGGATCGAACCCGCGACCTTTGGACTAGCAAGCCAATGGTCGCGGGTTCGATTCCCACCGAGGTCAAGCAAACTTTTCAGCTTGCCCAGTGTGAACACACTCAGAGATAACATCATAAACATATAAACACTCGTCAGTTTATAAAACTTTCGAATTGCACTCGTTCTTCGTACTCTTGCAATTTTGATCGTCTTTGTCTTTGAAAAACTCATTCGTGCACCCTGATGTACTGTATTAATTCGAGTGTTGCACATGAATGATATCACACGAGTGAGATATCATGTGCAACACGAGAAATAAATCTGGTATTTCCAAGCATCCATGTATTTTTCTGTTTATTATATAAAGGACAGTCTTTGAAAAGCGATAATTTTTATAGAGAAGGCTATCAAAAGCGATAATTGAAAAGCGATAATTTTCACGATGATCAGTTTTATCATGCAGTGCTCGAAATCTCTATAAAGCACTATACTTTATAGAATAAATATATCTTCAAAATTGCACTCAGAATCATAGCTACTATTAGCTACTGTATACATGCTACATACAGTACACTGGAAAAAATTTTGAAAATCCATAGGAGGTCATAGAATGGAAATTGTATGGACCTTTATTGGAAATTAGAGTGGATTTTGGTTATGCATAATAATTGTATATTTTCATAGTATGGATATAGTATGGAAGTAGTATGGATATACTATGGATTTTGTGGTGCAATTGCATATTTCGTAGTATGGATTTCACTTTTTTTTCCAGTGGTATATTGAACGTAAACCATTTATTCTGAAATCAAAGTCTTGTGATAGTAACATTTCATGCATTTTTAAATTTACTGTGAATTTACAATTGAAGTGTTCCTCAAATATTGAAGTGTTCCTGACCAATTCATTTGATCAAGTTCCTCGAAATATTCATACACTTCCTAGTATAATTGTAAACTTCCTGTTGAATAGTTTGAATGCACCAATCACCTTTGTTGTCTGTGCAACTAACCAATCATAAATAGAAAGGAAGTGACCAGAAATTATCAAATACTTGGAATTGGCTCTTTCACAGGAAGTGTATGAATATCTCGAGGAACTTGATGAAATGAATTGGTCAGCCTGAGGTAATGTATTGAATCAATATTTGAGGAACACTTCAATTGGAACGACAGTAACTATTATTTCAATAATGCTTTTGGTTGTCCTCGTCATCATAACCGTCTCATCGAGTCATCCTTAGCCTATTCTTAGGCTATCTCACCCTATGTACACTTGTAATCATATCAAAAATCATTACTTACCAATACTACTATAATGGCCAATATAAAAATTACTAGACAGTGTTTATTCGTCCATGTTATCATCAGTCCCACTCCCCACTGTCATTAGCCAATGACGAATTTGCATTTGCGTTGCTAGGTGGAGGGATCATGGATGATATTTTATCCATAGCTGACCCTCCACCAGTGTCATCACCTGATTTATCCCCCCTTGATCCTGATATACCCTTCCTTCTCATCTGTAACTTTGCAAAGAGATCGCCCATGAGGTCCCCACCACCACCACCACTGGGCGCTTCCTTCTCAGCCCGTTTTTTCTGCTTTCGCTCCTTAGAGTTCTTCAGTATGGCCTTGCCTGCACCACCTGCGTTTCGGATGGCTGCCATTAGGTCAGCTCTGCCACCCTCATCACCCCCACTGCTTGTTGGCTGAGCAACCTCAGCTGGAGCTGAAAGAAATATTATTTGCCTTGTTTGTATTCAAAATGACAGACTTACATCAAGGTCTGAAATTTAAGTATCCAACTGGGATGCCAGGATTCAAAGTTTAGTATCCCCCCTGAGAATGCAGTATCCCACTTCTGGATACTGGTTACCATAAGTATTATACCCTGTCCCATCCAATAACTCTCGCTGTTACAAATTACAATAACAACAGGAGATTCAACAGTCAAGTTGTCAACAACTAGACAATTCATTAATACACAAAAATGCACATTATATGAGGAAAGGCTTGGGTGGCAAACTCATAGTATTCAAAAGCTATCAGGAGACTGTCAGAGATGCTTAACATTTTCCTAATGTATGAAATTTTCTTAGTATCCAGTTGGGATATAAGTCATTCACAGTTTGGTATCCAAAACCAAATTTTAGTATCCCATGGATATCGGGATACTGCAAATTTCAGACCCTGAACTTACAAGGAAGCCCCGTGCAGGAGAGCAAGTTTTCCTTGATAAGTTTTCCTTCACAAGTTTTATTTGCTCCTATGTACGGCAGAAACTTGACAATTTTACCTTGCCAAGGAGAGTTGTTCCAAAACTAGTCACACCAGCTTTTGGACAAGGAAAATTTGTTTGTGCGAACGGCTGCCAAGGAAAGCATGACAAGTGTACAAGAAATACTTAGTGGTTTGGAAAAAAAAATGCAACCACAATATGAGATAAATTTTTAACAACATTCTGTGCACACTAGCAACAAAACATGTCATGGGGAAACTTGTCAAGTAAAACTTGTTGACTACATATTACTGTACAGCTGACAAGGCAAACTTTTCAGAGAAACTTGTCTCAGAAAAATTGCTCTTTTAGTTCTTTGTGCAGGCTTTATAGTACTGGTATTAACATATACCAAGTATTAAAGTTCATCTGCATCTCATTGGGCAAGGGGTGGAAGCGGCATCACTGAGCGAGTTTTGTAGGGGTTAGGCATTAGGGTTAAAGACTTTCGTACAAAATAATTGGGGTGAAGCAAAATTTTGGTGGGGTTGAACAGTTTATAAGAGGGGTTAGAGAGATTCTAGGGGGGGGGGGATTCTCGGCAATTGCTGAGATAAGTTACAATTTTTCATAGTTTGCATCGGCAAAAAAATGCTGAGGCAATTCCACCCATTTTATCTTGTATTACAAACTACAGCTGCACCTGTTCATTTTTTTGGTGGGGTTGAACAGTTTATAAGAGGGGTTAGAGAGATTCTAGGGGAAGAAGAAGTATTTATTTATCCCTTTTTTTTTAAATCTATTTACATATTAAATTTTAATTTTGTAGGGTTTCTGGTCACCAGAAATAACCGTATAGGGTTAAAAATGCCTGGCCCGAGATAAGTTACGATTTTTCATAGTTTGCCTCGGCAAAAAAATGCCGAGGCAATTCCACCCATTATATCTTCAATTACAAACTACAGCTGCATCTGTTCGTTTTTTTGCTTAAATTTACAAACTACAGTTTTCGTTTTTTGTATCACTTCTTTGTTTGAATTGTTGTCATCGACGTCGGATGTTTATTATTACCGTCAAGTTTATTCTTTCATACAATTTGTTGTTAATTATCACTAACTTTTTAAAAACATTTTGAATCAGGAATTTGTAAAATAACAACAAATTGTCAAACGTCAGAATCTATGCTAGTTATAATATTTGTTTACAATAATTTCCGTATGTACTTTACTTTAATTACAACTTTCGACATGAATGCCGAAGTAATTGCCAAAGGAATTTAAGGTGATTTCATTGCATGCCTCAGCAAAAAAATTGCCGAGGCAAACTTGAAAATTATCGAAAGACTTCGGCAATTGTTTGCCGAGGCAAAAATAGTTGAATTCCGAGGGTTGTTGTGGGCCATTGGCATGCATCTTTATGGTTTACTAGACACATCACATGGGCAGATTAACCCTTTAAGTGGCAATGTGCCCAGATGCATCCTACTTTGTTCTTTTACTCTATCGATTTTTACTTGTCTGGGGAAGAGTGCTGCCATCAACCAATTGGGTGCCAGCACACTCCCCTTGGTGAGTAAAACTGTATTAGGATGCAAATTATGCAACTTTAATGGTTAAAATATATACCATACCTGGAGCTGGGGGTCCAGAACTTTGTTCCTCCATGGGCTGTGGTGGTGGAGGTGGAGGAGGGGGTGGTGGGGGACCTGCAGGGTCAGGTGGGGGTGGGGGAGGAGGGGTATATAGGGATGATTGTGAATCTTCTTGATGAGGTTGAAATGCAGGTGCTGGTTCTTCAGGAATGACTTCAGGCAGTTCAGGAACATTGGATCCAGGAACTGAAGGTGCAATGGATGGACCAAGGTCGGCACTAAATTGAGAAAACATGATAAATCAATCCTAAGGACTCTCTATGCAGTGTTGTGATGAGTCACCCCAAAGGCCAAGGTAGAGTCACAAGATGAGTAGATTGAGTCATTTGCAGTTCAAGTGAGTCGTCTCAGTATCTGATCAAGTTGAGTCAATGGCTCCACTCGAGTCGAGTCACTGGTTCCAATTGAATGAGTAGGAGACTCAATGGCTAAACCTAGAGTACTTTAATTTCACATTCAATCCGTCGTGACTATAAGATATGCTGTATAGCCCATCTTATCCGAACTGATTAACTGCAGTGATACCTACCTCCAAGCAAGGTCATCGGCAATTCCAGGCAAATCAGGAAGGTGAACTGGCACATCAAGTTCTGGCACGTCGCCAAGGTTTGGGACATAAAAATAATTTGTCAAACCAAGCAGGTCCATTTCTTCACGATTTGTGATGGTCACCGGCGCTGCAGCTAGATCATCGTCCTCTTCGTCCAGGCCTTTCCTGGTCTTGGTGACCGCCCCTTCCAGGGGGTCCAAAATGACATATTTCTTGTATGGGTTTTCAGTCGTATTGAAAAGCAGCAGCGAACTGATCGATGAGATATCTTTCGGTAGGCCACCCAACCCCTGATCGTCCTTGTCAGTTTTTCGTTTAGCCGTATTCAGTTGCACGTTATAAAATTGCAACTTTTCTTTCATGCTCTCATGGTCAGCTTTAAGGAATTTGGTTGAAACATGATAATTTTGGTTGACACAAGGCAAAGGGTTCTGTTGAAGACCATCACAGGTGTGTAGCGACGCGTACTGCTCTAATTTTTCCGGGGCAGGGTATTTTGCACTTGAAAACACCCTGATCGCTTTCTTGCTTCCACGAATCTTCTCTATCTTGGCCATTGCGACGTTCGCTCGCTTGTCGATGGCTGCAATTCGATCGCGATTTTCGCCAACCCGTTTCTCGATTTTGGAAAATACATCCTTAGAAACTTGTTGTAAATGCTCTAAAGCGTTCACCATTTGCAATATGGATTCTTCTTTACGTAAGCCAGGTAAAATTAAAGGCACATCGTACGTAACGCCAGGCATATTCGTTGTGTTTTGATCATGAAAATTGCCTTTGAAAAATTCAACTCTTCTTTTCGAGATTTGCTTACACTTATGCGGTACGTCATGTAAGATGAGTATATAAATTTACTTCGCCCCAGTGCCCACAAAATTTTCATGCGAAAGCTCTGGAGCAAATATTTTCTATTCAAACTACGAAAAAATACAGAATGGCAATTTGTACGCAAATTTAAAACTGATTCCTCTTTTAATCCCTGGAAGCTTACAGCACATATTTTAAGCACATTTGGCTTGAATGGGATCCTCACTCCTTCTGGGGAGAGAGAGGGGCAGAGGGCTCTTTACATGTAATAATTTTCCCCTTCAAGAATAGGGGAGGGGGACCCTAGTCCCTAGTAGAGAGGAGGGACTTATTTTAGAGTGGCGAGAGAGGGTGTAATAGAATATATCATAGGGTATAATATTATTATCGTAGATTAATTCTTGTTGAGCCGTACCTGATTAGCATAATCCCCGCGACCGCGTGATTTCTAATTGGCTCGCATGTCAACCACGTGTAGATTAAAATACAAACCTTGATGTTGGATATGGAAAATAACTGGAAAATTTTCAACCATAAACACAACATGTAATTGAGTAAAAATACATGGTTTTATTTTGCATTCCTGTGCAATTGCTGTCAACGGCTGTAGATTGGTGTCGATCTTTGCAAGAACTTTGAAGATATTTTCGCAAGGAAAAATGGCACCAACAATAGCACAGAGTCGATTGAGTTCTAATGGTGTTACAAAAGGTATATTGTTTGTTTATTTGATGATATTTGATCATCAAGGTTTATACTCATACAAGTATATGTATATCGGAATATTATAAGTGTTGTAGTATGCAAAACAGCAAAAGTACTTCTATTTTGAGGATTTGTAAGATTCAGAGCTTTTCAACATTTGACTATTTTTTAATTTGGTGTTTTCAAGCGTATATTTCGGGGGAAAAAGACGTCATGCCTACTACAACCCCCTGCCCAAGATGTCGTATTGACATAATTTTGGCAGAAACTATATTTGACCATTCCTTAATGTTTATGAGACCATCATATACATGATGGTGCACAATGGTAAAGTATGAACTTGGGATCGGAATGCAAGTCAACAGTCTTATAGGCGTACAACATCGGGATTTGTCATCCATTGAGACACATAACATTTACTGGCTAGTGCTGGAACTTTCTTTTATTAGAACGTACATAAAACTTAATTTTATTAGAATATGTTATTAGAACGTACATGAAACCAAAAAAAAGTGTTCTCTTAAATTAATCGTCTTTTTATATGTGGTGTACAGTATGTGGTAAGAAATTGTGAAACAGGAACAATTACTGAGTTTCAATATTGCGCGAGCCAGGGTGCGAGCCATGCAAGCCAGGGTGCGAGCCTTGGGAGCCAGGATGCGAGCCAGGGTGTGAGCCATGCGAGCCATGCACCAGAGTGCGAGCCATGTGAGCCAAGATGCGAGCCATGCGCCAAGGTGCGAGCCATGCGAATCGTGTTTAAAATTATTTTAAAATGGTTAACGAGTGAAATGTAAGACTGTATATTAGTAAAATAATAGACAAAATTCAGAAACGAAATATAAATATAATCAAGAACCCAATTTCAATTACAGGAATTTTAGGTATATTTTAAGATCTAATGGACAACCTGCATGTTAGACCAAATTTTAACCCTAGGAAAGAGAAGGGAATCAAATACCACTGCTAAAAGAAACATAATGAAATTAGCAAAATCGCAAAATTCGGCCGCGAAATGTTGCAAACCCCGGTAAACACAGTCCTGCAAAGTTTGCAAACCTTGCATATGTTTGTATTACGTGCAGAAATTGTTAGCATTTTCGGCAAATACAATATTGTAACATATACAAAACATGCATGCAAACCCCGCAAGGCTATACACCTTCCGTATTCTACAACATTTTGCACTAACCAAACTTTGCATTTTCACCAGTTTTAACAAGTTTTTTACGGGAAGTTACTTTTCAAGTTAAAAATCAGTCTAACACGCAAGTTGTTTATTGTGTCCTGGAAAATTAAGATGTACTCAGTACCATTTGGTCAAGACCAATTTCTTATATTTATTTATTGCACATGGCTCGCATACATCGTGTGGCTCGCACCGATCTGTGGTGGCTCACAACATCGGCATGGCTCGCTGGCTCGCACTTTATGTATACCCACAATTACTCAGCATGCAGAAAATGCTATCTGCTGGCATAGATCATTGCCCACCAAATTTTTGCCACATATTTATGCTTATTATACCAAGATAATGGACAATATTATTAGTGATGCACCAGGGTTTTCAGTTTTGTGTGAGGCTCTGGCTAATGGCAATGAAGCTATGGCGATAGATATTATTTCTACCAATAGCTAGAATTTACAAATTTGGGCGAGTACACGTAATAGAGACGTGAGCAAACGTAAAGCTCTGGCGAATTTGGGTGGGGTTGAATGAAAAAGTCTGGAGAAATTCGCCGTTCGCCGGCCTAAACTGAAAACCCTGATGCACTGGCATGGAAATTTACCTAATATATTCTGATAACCGATATTCAAGGGCCGATATTGGTTGATTCCGATAATTGATACTGATATTCTATTTTATTTCGAAATTCACAAGGACAATTGGACGCACCATAGAAAACTCATCATAACTATGAGTTGAGAGTGGCTATATGCAATGACATCCATTAACACTTACCATATATGATATGCTACGTACAGTACATCTTTGAATATGGCTGTATGTTGAGTTTAATTTTATATCGATACATTAATCAGGTCACTGAGTTATGTGATTACAATCAAATTGAAATAAAAAGTATACTTTAAATTTAAAATATAGTGTATATAAATTTGTTATTAATAATTATACAATATCTGTAATATTGGTGACAAAAATACCAATATTTTTAATTTGATATACTGATATCTGGAATGCAAATGATATGGATATTGGTGAACACTTACAGTACATTATGGGAAAAAATCATGAAGTACTGGCCGGCTATTGATGATGAAAATGTGCTTATGATGGTCCAAAAAGAATGAAAAGTCATCCGATCACATTTCCAATACCAAAATTTCCAATCCTAATTATATAGAACAACTTTTCTGCATGGATCTGATGCAAAAATTTTTTATTTTGATTCGATCCAATCAGGCCTTAAAATACAGTATCTTTTACAGGATCATACTACATGCTTGTAATAATTATTTCTTTTAGATATTTTTCAATACCTCCATGACACTCTGAGCGAAAGAATCATGATCATTGATGGTGCTATGGGAACTATGATACAACAACACAACTTAGATGAAGATGCATTTCGCGGTATGTTGTTTTGTACAATGGTATACAATAAATAAATTGTAATAAGTTTGGGATAATACACCCTTCCAGAAAATACTTAGCCTTGGCTAAAGAGCGGCAAAGAGTCTCGTTTTTGGGATTGAAATATATTGGCCTTAGAGACCAGTTTACAGTATCTTGTTAATACTGATGACTAATTACAGTATCTTGTCATACTGATGACTTAATTATAAGAAGATCTTAAATTTGTGTTTAATATCTAATATAATAGTATGATTTCATAAATGTGTTGCCTGCAACAAGATAAAGGTCTAAAGCCAATATCTCAATCCCGAAAACAAAGCTCTATAGTAAAGGCTAAAGGATCGACTCTCCAGAAGGGTGTATTTGGTAAGCACGATAATCTTTGGCTTGTGTTTAGATTAGAAAATGTTGTCCCACTTAAAGCCCATCTATAGATGGGATACAACTAGTCATATACGTATGATTCTGGTGTATATAGTCTTAAGAATAAATACACACGTAAAGATGTTACATTTCAAATTTCACCATAGACTGATGAACAGGAATAGTGGTGTCTGGCACTATCATTTTCATATGCCAGAATAACAATTGTGTATGACTAGTAGTTGTATCGAGTATGTATAAGTGGGCCTTTACAGTACCCGAGGTGCACAATTGTGCATGCACTTCTGCACGTTTGACTAATAATCAGCATTAAAATCGATTGTTTTATAAATTGCTACACAATCGGAGTCGGTAAAGTTCCTTTTTCCCCCAATTGTATACAACTGATTATTATGGAAATATAGGACAATGTTTAAGTGACATACTTTCCTCCGGAAGGGTCTATTGTGGCATGAACTGTCAATCACTATAGCGTGGACTTAATCTCAAGTGCCCAGACTTATCAAGATGCACATATTGTTACATGGCTCATTTGTTTTGAGCTGAGTATGAAATTGCTGTCACCTTAAATTTTCCACTTAAAGCGAATACTGTATTTTGTCTGAACAGATTCATTGCAATTGAAATAAGGTTCCCATTGAAGCTAGTTCCCAATCATGGTGATCAGCATTCATGACCCTCCCTGCTTTTTCTGGTTGAAAACCATGCTTTTTCGCCGGTCATAAACAATTTCTTGCCGATTGGTATTTCAAGCCCCTCAGGTTCTTAACATTTATAGTAGATGGGTAATGTACTAGATGGAATTTTCGAATGTAAATTTTTATACATGCATTGTATAATTTGTGGATAATTCTGTATTTACAATGTCTTTAGTTAGACAAATTATAAGTATTATAATACTTCCTCTACAGTGTACAGTACAGAAAATACAGTACACCTTTCTAATTGTATTCATTATTGGCTGTACAGCTGATTTAACTATTTTTGACTGAATTGTATAAAACGTTTTAGATTTTCTTCTAATGTTAATTTCCCTACACTATCCTCTTCGTCTCGACTACAATCTGCTAACCAGTTCTCGATAAGAACTTCAACATTATCACTTGATTGTAATGCTTCATACGTTTTCACTATGAGATCTAGGTCCAGATTTTCCACCGATCTTGCAAACTGTTGTTCGATTGTTGATTCAATTGATGTTTCTTGTGGCAATTCTTGAACGTTTGTTTGACAAATCAGGTTGGTTGTATCCGTAGTGGTCATACATTCAGGGGTAAGTTGGTGTGTGTTTGGGCATGGCAGTACTTCAGGAATGTGGATAATAGTGAACTCCTCTTTAGTGTTTTCATTTTCTTCAGTTGTGTCCGGACTGCTACTTTTCTCCTGTCGCTTGCTACTCTCTAATTCTTGAACAACTGTTGTCTTGCAGCTTTCGAGACTGTCTGCTTTGGTGGTTGAACTCGATTCAGATGTTTCTGTGCTAATAGAGTCTGTAGAACCTGTAAATCATTTGTTAGGATGAGTTAGACTTAGATGCAACTGAGTAACTGAATTAAGGACCGGCCGTTATTTATAACACCGAAGAGAAATGTTTTTCTTTGTAACATTTTGAGGATCCAACCATTAAAAAGTCAAACGAAAATTTTACCCAACCTCAAATATCAATTAAAAAATAAATACCCACCCCTGGCCATAAACTTTACAAAAGGATACTATTCTGTTGTCACACATGTCCTTTGTGACACGAGTTTGATAACTGCTTATGTAGTTTTTGCAGTCTAAAGTTTCGTGTTGTCTGCGTATGTACTTTCTTTGGAGACACCATTGGCCTCCTGACAAATTGGAAAATAATCAAGATAATCAATCTGATTGATTTACATAATTGTACACATATTATTGTATTGACATATGATTATTGACATTGCTTTTTAGTCTTCAATATTTGAGTGAGTCATGCTTTGGGAGTGACAATAAATTTTTATTACCCAACCCTTGAGTTGTTTTGTTTTTCATTTACCCAACCTTTTACTCGAAATTTTGTTTACCCAACCCGTTTCTCTCCCCACCCCCGCCATAAATAATGACCGGTCCCTTACGCCTTTGTCTACCAACTGAACGGGATACCGGCAAACCCCACACGACAAAAGCCCCGCCGACCAAATCCCCACGGACAATTTTCAAAATTTTCCTGGGCTATCCCATCGCACATTGGTGAATCTGATTTCCATTGGTTAACATAAAAGTGCAATTATTTTGTGAATTGTACAATTTTTAAGCTGTTGTATAATTCGCTGTTTTTCAGTTGTTCTGTGCAGTGCCAAAATAAATATGAAAGTATGAAACTATAGTTTTCTCTGAGTATTGTTCTGATTTAGAAGGAATTCTCAAATTTGGTTGTAAGAGCCATTTCGCAGGCTGATACACAGCAATTTTACTCGTCGAAGAAAGAGTTTTAGGTAACAGCGTGTAATTTACCTGTTTCGCAGTTTAAGTCGTAACCGCTTTCCGTACCAGAGAAATTCTGCCAATCTTCAATACAGCCATCGCTCGCCTTCCTTTCCTTCCCGCCTTTTCGTTCTCGCGCCCGCCTGTTCTGGAACCAAATTTGGATGGTCTTCGCAGGAAGTCCAAGCTCTGTCGCGAGCTTCTCTCGGCGACTTGTGTCCGGGTGTTTGACTTCGTTGAAGCAACGTTCTAGAACTTGTAGATGGTTTTCTTTAAACGTGGTTCGTTCACGTTGAGGTTTATTGGTGTGATTGGCTAAAGAATCGGTAGAAAATTAAGAGATATACATCACGGCAAGACTACATACAATACACCCAATACTATATACAATATACAATGCACAACAGGACATTTTAAAGAATGGATTGGAATTACAGTAAATTAAAGTTGACCAGTATTCTAGTAGATTCCAACACAGCCTAACAAATAATACAGTACAGTACAGTACAGTACAGTACAGCACAGCACAGTACGGTACAGTACGGTACAGACTACAGAGCTGTACAGTACAGTACGGTACGGTACGGTACAGTACGGTACAGACTACAGAGCAGCACAGCACAGGACACTACATCAAGTATACAGAGGTCATGCAGTTGTATGCTGTAGTTTCACAGCTTTTTACAGATTTTTACAAAAGTTGAAAAAATCACTATCCAGTGAACAGCGCTATCCAGCCTTTGTGCCACCGACCCCAGTACATTTCACTACAGTTATATAAGTTAGAGTTATAAGTACAGTTATATAAGTACAGTTATAAGTACAGTTATAAGTACAGTACAGTACTGCAGTGTAGTGCAGTATAGTACAGTACAGTACAGTACAGTACAGTACAGTGTCAGTATAGCGTCATCTGTTCACGCGGGATGTTGCGAGACTTTCGGAAAGCGTAAAAGCTTTCGAGCTGCAGGCGAGTGTATTTTACGCTTTCCGCAAGTCGAGCAACATCCCAAGTGCATGGAAGACGTTACCCTGTACGGAAAACCATTTGGGAATTGTTTTATATGCAGTATATAATGACCACAGTGAAACAACGGTTAACTTTATTAAAACTTTAGCGTTAGCGTTAAGAGTTAAAACGGTTAACTTTATTAACGTTTTTGTGAGCTGATCTCTCGTTTACTTAACAAATTAAAATGTTTTCAGTGGGTGTCAACCAGTTTTAAATTAGGATAATTATAAAAGTTGCCAAGCATTCAATAAACACTGGATATAGGTAGTAATAAAATTGTAAATGGACTGCTGTACTGCATTTACCTATCAGCATGCGTCACAGACTTCCGATCAGTTTTACTTTCATTGTAGCTAACTTGGTAATTGTAATAATGAACTAATTTTAAATTTATTTTCAAACAATTAATTCCTTTTCTTACCAAACCCATTATTATTTGCAAATTGTCCACTAAAGTTCACATAAGGATGGTGAAAGTACGAAGCGTGGTTTTGGTATAGTTTGTTGCTGTTAATGTCCACATTAGAAGTTTCTTGAGTATTTGTCGCGTTTGACTTTAACCATTCTGCTAAAGCGCATAGTCTTTTGTCAACCGAATCGTACGGATTCATTTGTAATTTGTTAGAAGTTGTTTTAAAACTTTCTTCTTGCTTTCCTCAATCTAGTTCTCGTTAATTTTCAATGAGCTAACAAATTTGATGTTTGTTACGTCACTAATTGATTGTAATTGCCACACGTGTGTTGCACGCGCGTGCTTCGTTTGGCAGAGAAAGCTGGGGACAGTGAGCTCCTTATATAGCTATCTGGAGTAAGAACTCGAGTCCAGGAGCATAGATATAGGAGATCTTCTATATCTATGCCCATGTAGGAGCTATTGAACGTCCGTTTCCTAATGTTTTTGTCTGCGCAGTTAACACGAAGCCACAAGGAGTGTGCCGAAATTTCCGTATCTTGACCTCTATTTAAAGAGTAATACTATGATAAGCTCTTTGTACGTTTGCATGGCGATAAAACATATAATAGTTTTGTTTGTTTGTGGAAACACCACGTAAATTTATTACTGTATACATAAATTTACGTGGTGTTTCCACAAACAAAACTATGGTTTTACGAATTGGGGAAAATGGTATTAAAACTTTTTTACGACCTTCACGCACACATAGCCTCCTTCGCAGGTGCCACACACAGTAGCTATTGGACGTTAATGGCCACCATCTTCATTTCACTTTTCTCACAGACCTACCGGACTGTCGAAGTTCTTGCTACAACATGAGCGCGGCCGTGTTGTCATGTTGGATATACAAACTCGAGCGAGAGGCGAGAGCCTAGAGGTTGCATATCTGATGCAACACGGCCACTCATGATTTATGTACTGTTTAATAAACGAGCAGGAGTGTTTTATTAGGTTTAAAGCCACGAGCGCGCAGCGCGAGTGGCTTTACACCTGATAAAACACGACAACGAGTGTTTTGAATAGCTTAAAATACGACTACAAAATAATACTAATTAGGATGAACCATGATATAATCATACTCATTAGGATGAACAATTATATAATGCCACATGCTTTATCAAATATAAAGTCACTCCACGTGACATATTATGGCTGACATGATTTGCCACAAGGTTTATGAATTATTAATGAGTATTTTAAATATATATAGCTTGTGAAACGTCTCGTATTCTTCAACAATTTAAAATAAATGAATGATATTTGGTGAGAAAATTGAACTTAAAGTTTATGTATAAATCAGCATGATTCTGTTTCACGCTCATGATTTCGTGTCTGAATTTCAGCCGTAAGTTTTGCTTGTATTGCTGTATAAATATGGCATCATTTTACAGCATCAATGATGATTGTATTCAAATTGAAAATATGTAACTATATTATTTTGTGTTTCTCGACCGTCAGATACATTTAAAAAGGTTGCTAACCGTGTAAACTGCAAAATAAAGCTAAAACAAACGCCAAAAAGATTTTAGGTTTTGATTTTCATCGCAAATACGCGACATTATAAAAGTGCATATGACATGGATATGATTATTTTCTTGAATGAAAGAACTCTGTAAAGGTGCTTTACAGTCCGTGTCTAAACAAAGCCTTTGTTTACATTTTTGTGTCCAAATTATTGAGCTTTATTCGACAACTATTTATATTTTCAAGCTTCTAGAGTATAATAAATGATCATGAAACAATAATCAGGCTTTTCAAGAACCCAAAACATAGTTAAACTGTTTGTATCATAAAAAAGTGGGCTCCTTTGTGCACATGCGCAGATCGGACTGTAGATCACCTTTAAGCTATAGAGTAACTTATTTTTCAGTTTCTTGTTTTTGTGGTTTGTTCCCGAGATATTTAAATTTGTTTGATATGTAAATGAGTGTGAATATGTCCGCTAATTTATGACGTCATTTTGGTTGCAAGCTCAACTTACACTAGCTACTGTATAAATCTATTAACTCTAAAAACTGTAGATATCAGTTCACGTTTTTCTCCAGTGTTTCATCACATTTACCAGTGAGTGAAGTTTGAAATTATCGTCTTGGATGATAGCAGTGATATTGAACCATTTCGAAGAGCTTGCAACCAAAGTGACGTCATAAATTAGCGGACATATTCACACTCATTTACATATCAAACAAATTGAAATATCACGGGAACAAACCACAAAATCAAGAAACTGAAAAATAAGTTACACTACAGCTTAAAGAGTTCTTTCATTCAAGAAAATAATCATATTCATGTTATATGCACTTTAATAACGAGTTTCACAAATATATATATATATATAGAGAGAGAAAGATCACTGGGGTCACTTGTTCAAAGCGGAATCAGCTTAATCCTAGGATAACCTAAAATTCAAAGCAGATTTCCCAACAGCTTGTCTATAAATTTGGAAATATTTCTTCAGAAATCTTGTCAGGATCAGCAGGAGTTTTCTTCTCTGAAGTTTTGAAATAAACAGACGTGCAGAAATACATAAACTAGAATAACAGGTTCAATTTTAACCGAGAGTTAGCACTAATCCAACTTTCAACAACTGGCCTCAGGGGCCGGTTGTTCAAAGGTGGGTTAGTGCTAACCCTGGGTTAAAATTTAACCCGCTGTTTTATCAAATCAAATCAAATATATTTTAGCCACAAAAAATAACAGTATAGAAAATATACAAGGAATTATAAAAAGCAAGGAAGCCCAAAAGAAACCGAAAGGCTTATAGAGTTTGGACTACCTTTTACATTCTGATAAGACCGAAGCCTCATTTAGCGAAGCTCGTTTAAAATATGGAATTGACACTACCGCTCTGACAATAATAAATAATTCATGCATGAAAAAGACTGATCAATAAGTTTTAAATACTCAAAAGTAACATACACAAATCACCTGCACAAGTAACATACACAGATATACATACACAGACAAACGAACACATCTATATTCACGATAGGATAATACTAAGGAGTAAATAGATATTCTTTTAAACTTTTTGTGTGTGTGTTTGTTTCTGCACGTCTGTTTATTTCAAAACTTCAGAGAAGTAAACTCCTATCGATCCAGACAAGATCTCTGAAGAAATGTTTCCAAGTTTATGTATAAGTTTGCTTTGAATTTTAGGTTAACCTATGGTTAGACTAGCCCAGCTTTGAACAACCGGCCCCTGGTGTTTATCCGCGTTTGACGTCACGAGAAAGGTCTATTCTCATCGACTTTTGAACTGATTCCAGGTTTGATGAGAGTTGATGAGAGTTTATTTATGCTACTGACGTCTGGCAAAGTCCATCCAACTCTCATCAACCTTCATCCTTACTTGACCAGGGCCCAGTGTGGATCCAAGACAAAGTCACACAAAACAAATATATTTTAAAATTTCCAATATTATATTTCTCATTGCGGCCCGCACCACAGATATACAGATGATTACACATTATAAATATACGGAATTACTCAATAAGTTTTTACTTTAAATGTATTATAAGAGAAGTCCTGACCCCCCCCCCCCACCTCGCCTTTGATAAGTTAGAGAGGTTATTAAAAGTAGTATAAAATATATAAGTCCCTTATTTCAAGAGTTTGGCCGCAATAATACAAGGCAGTACAAATGTCCCAGCAAAGATGGCTGTAGCAACAACGTGGTTTTTCACACGTTGTTCCATAGTGTCTTCTTGGACGAGTTTGATTTCGTCTGCAATGTCGACTTGATTGTCGAGTTGTATATTGTTTTCAACTTCGAAATTAATGTCACTTTCAGAAACTGATCGTTGTAAAGTGCTGCCATGTTCAGAACATTCATCTAGAGAAGAGAAGATTGAGGATTAATTATACAAACAGTTAATTAGTAACTTAGTTTATCAGTCACTAACTATTAACTACGATAACTAACTTTATAACCAACAAAATACTAAAATAACTAACTTACTAAGTTAGTTAGTTAATTAAGTTAGTTGGTTAAGTTAGTTAGTTAAGTTAGTTAGTTAAGTTAGTTAAGTTAGTTAAGTTAGTTAGTTAAGTCAGTTAAGTTAGTTAAGTTAGTTAAGTTAGTTAAGTTAGTTAAGTTAGTTAAGTTAGTTAAGTTAGTTTAGTTAGTTAAGTTAGTTAAGTTAGTTAAGTTAGTTAAGTTAGTTAAGTTAGTTAAGTTAGTTAAGTTAGTTAAGTTAGTTAGTTAGTTAGTTAGTTAGTTAGTTAGTTAGTTAGTTAGTTAGTTAGTTAGTTAGTTAGTTAGTTAGTTAGTTAGTTAGTTAGTTAATTAGTCAGGTTTTGGGTAATGGTACTAGGATAGTGTGGTTAAATAAAGTGAATACCAACCTAGGTGGTTAACAAATTTGCTGAGAGCTACACTGAAAGCACTGGTTAACTCTTCGTAACCTTCACGGATCACGCCACAATCGTCCAAGCTATTGTTGAGAGATTCATCACCATAATTAACACTGCTGCTACAACCATTGGATGGTGTATGGTTGTAACTGTCTAAATCACCATATTCCAGAATCCATTCTGGTCTCTCTTCATGGTCATTGCAGATAGATTGTGTTAGGTAGAAATCACCATCGCCATAATTGCCAGAGTTTATATCATCATAGTCAAACAACTCATCATAAGCACTATATCCTGATGGTGTATGGTTGAAACTGTCAAAATCACCACCATCACTGTTCACCGTGACTGGGTCTCCATCAGAACTACAACTCAAGCAGGATGCCACCTCCTTAGGAACAGGGCTATGACAAGAACTGTGAGAAGAAGCTCCGCTATCTACATCACAGGCCACATCATAACTCTGTCCTGACTCTATACCGGTACTAGCAGTACCACCATCATCCGAAGTCAAAGACTCCTGACTTGAGTTTCGCAGATCTAACCAGTCCCAGTATTCCGGATCAACAATCAATCCGATCTCTCCACACTCGGTTTCACATAGTTCAAGTTTGTTGGGTGGAATTTTGATGAACGCTGGTAGATTTTCAACACTGGTTTTAGTGCTATCGTCATCACTGTCCACGTGGTTGTCATATGTTTGGTCTGGGGTTACATCGTTGTTGTTCATGTGACTATCACATGATAAGTCACTGGTTTCGTTGTCAGTGTTCACATGTTCATCATATACACATGATATGTCATTTATGGCAGCAACCTCCTCATCAGCTTTCATGAGACTGTCACATGATAAGTCAATGATTTCGTTGTCAGTGTTCACGTGTTCGTCACATGACGAGTCTGTGGTTACGTCATCACTTTCCACGCGGCTATCGCATGATGAGTTAGTGCTTAGTTCATCAGTGTTCACGTGCTCGTCACATGCAATGTCATTCTGGACAACAATGGTTCTCTCAGATGGAATTGTGGGTATATCAGCACTTTCCGTAAATGAGATCTTGTATTTCGGAGGTAGTGCCCTCTTAGGTTTACCAAACAGCTTGGAGAAAAGTGTGGAGATGATCGATCTACAGGAAAAGTAAAGAAAGAAAGAATATAAGAAATGAGCTGGCTTTAACCCTCGTATAAGTGGGATGTTGGTGGCAAAGTGGTTAGTTACTAGCGTTGTCGACAGGTTGTTATCATCTTGTAACAAGGTTGATGAGGCCAACAGACTCGCAACAAGTTGTACCAACAAGTCTGATATCGTCTGCACAATTTGTTGACAACTTGATGACAACAAGCTTGTAGCAAGTCTGAAACCGTTGTCAACCTTGTAACAAGGCGATAACAACTTGTTCCTGACTTGTCACAGCAACTGGGAACAAGCAATGCGAACACATTATGATATCACCTTGTTGGAACTTGTTTGCAGATTTGTAACAACTTGCGCGTTTTTACGTCGTTTACCTCTTCAACTGGAGTTTGATTCTGCCATATGCAATTGTCTGATTAAATATCAGGGTATTGGGCTCAATACTAGGATTTTGTAGATGGAATCTGGAGTGTAAATTCTATACATATGTAGACCTAACCAGGAGCAGCTGTGAAGAATGCAACTATCAGCCCTTGGGTAGGAATTGAACCTGCGTCCCTGCGATACCTGTGCAGCCCTCTAACCAACTGAGCTACAGAGTCCACTTCCCGAGCTCTGACCACCTTGGCTTCACTGTAGTATATACAGGCGTAAACACGCTGAGCCAGCTGTTTAACAGGATTGGACAATGTTTTGCTTTTATTGAACAATATTGTTGAGCCTGAATCGGGTGTAACAATATTGTTCAATGTTGTTGACAACTGTGAACAATGTGGGCAGCAAAGCATTGTTCAATCGTGTTTTCATCAACATTGCAACAACCTGATTGTTTTTAGCCGTGTAGACATGAACTTGTGGTTGAAGCTCGACATGTGGACAGCTCAGTTGGTTAGAGCGCTGCATCAGACCGCAGGTTTAATTCCCGCCAGAAGGCCTATAATTGCCTTTTTCGCAGCTGAGTACTGATTAGACCTAAGCACTCGAGATTTAGGCAGAGATAGGTACTCAGAGATAGGTACTGCATTTTCCTTTAGTAATTATATCAATAAGAGATTAATGATCGTTACTGTATCAGGAGAATAGCTTAGTACTGTCTACTGATAAACCTATATTTTTTTCTAAACCACCATATCTTACCGAGGTGTAGCTCCATAATATTTGCAGAGAGCAAGAAGGTAGCTTAATGCAATCCAAGATTTTTGGCTTTCAGTCAGGCTGTATATGTGATTGATACTTTCTAAAAGATAGAACAAATCATGTCATACTAATAATAACAACACACCGTTCCGGAAACTACACCACTTTGGCTATAGGGCCTCGTTTTTGCGTATGTGACATTGGTTAAAGCCTAATATCTCACTCATGTATATAAACGAGGCTCTGTAGCCAAGGTGATGTAGTTTCCGGAAGCTTGTATTGCAAGAGTGTGTAGCTATGAGAAAAAAATGGTTTGTGTTAGAGTATTGGAGACATGGCAAGGATATGCCTTTATATATTCGTTAGGGTTAGATCAGATTTAAAGTATGGTTAACTGAAGATTTCAGGAGTAAGAGTAACTGTAAAAATATTGGACGAAGACCAAACATTTTTATCTGTGAAGCATGGCTTGATTTTGAAGTGAGGTGTAGGGAGGTGTCCCATGAGATTCCCTGAAGATTCATACACTTCCCTTTGAAAAAGGTCAAATAATGGATTGGAGTCAAACATTTGACTCAAAGTCAAACGTAATGGTAACTTTCATGTCTGTTACTATTTTTTATGTGTTGCTTAGGTTCTACACTTTGAAACAAAGTTCTTCTATAAAATTGAAAAGTGATCCTCGTTCATATCTGTGTCAATTACCCTTTTAATGCAATGTTTTTTGAAAGAAATTTCTTAGTGCTGTAGCGAGGGACGAAATTGGATTAGTACAGACTACAGTCATAATTCATAAATACATTGATAGATATACAGTTCATGCAAACTTCATGTAGTTGACTTACGGGGCTACGTTCTAAGTCATAGCATTTCAAGAAAGCCGTAGGGTTCATTCAACAGAATGATTAAAGGCTGGTTTACATTATCAAAGTTTCTGTGATCACAGTAGGAATTTTGCTTAGGTTTGAACGATTTGTAAGAAATGTCTGGCTTTGTGCTTAACACTGAGTCAGTTCAGTTCTTCGAAACGTAGATTACAGGGTTCGTACGGTTCCTGGAAAACCTGGAAAGTCATGGAATTTCAATATTTCAAAATCCAGGCCTGGAAATCCTGGAAAATCAATTTTAGTCATGGAAAGCCATGGAAAATTGAAATTTTACATATCATTAACAAAGTATTTTACTTATTTCAATTTACCAGTCGTAACAATAATATGAATTGTTATTATATTATGGATTTTTACAAGAGCGAAGTGAATTTTGTTCTTTTATTATATTTGTTATCGTTAAAATGTTAACGAATTTCAGAAATTCCAGACTTTCAGGTCATGGATTTTGAAAAAAATGTTCATGGGAAGTCATGGAAAAGTCGTGGAATTTTAAATGGGAGAAGGTGTACGAACCCTGGTAGAATTTACCTATGCAAAATTCCTACTATGATCCTAAATCAGCGTTAAAAGAACATTGAATTTTACCTTTAAAGAATGCCTGAGCTTTATTAAAGCCATTGGTCTGGTTGTTAACACTTGATGTTTCAGCTAAAATATAAACAGAAAAGTTACAAAACCAATACAAATTTACCAATTTACAAAATCAATAAAAAATTGTTGAAAAAACATGCAAAATCTTCAGTTTATGAAAGTTGGATTAAAGAATTAAAAAAAACCCTGATTCTTTCGAAAAAAGAATCACCAAAATATTTGTAAAGTTGTACAGAAGAAAACTGGATTGTTTTCTTTTAAATGTAGACAAAGCACAAAAAAGTTTAAAAGAAACTTTTTTAACAAAAATTTGACCTCTTAACTCTTAAGTAAGAAACAAACATTTTTACAAAGTCGGAAAACTAAACAAAACTTTTTTACAAAGTTTATCGAAAAAAAAACAAGAAAAGTTTCGCAAAAAAAGTTCTGTCGTCTTACCGAAAAGTCGTAGATTTTCCCGTTCGGCAGTTAGATTCAGTTTCTTTGCTTGTTCTGTCAGATTGTAAAGTTCATGCGAACTGTTGTTCTTCTTTAAAGTTGGAAAACACTGCTTAGAAGTGTTTAAATAAAAAGGACAACTTTCAGCAAAGCTATCAGTGATGGATTTTTGTAGCTTGCTTTGTCCTTGGTTAACATCGCTCACAATGTTGTTGTTTGTGGCGTGCGAAGGCACGAACCCATGTTCGGCGTTCATCGACTTATCATCGTTGCCTATCGAGGATAGACAAACGATTGAAAATAATATTTTAATAGCTAAATCTTTAAATAAAAGCATTTTTCACAAGAGCGCACAATTTTAAAACATCTTCTCGAGAAAAATTTGTGCGAAATTATAGTTGCTTGGAAACAACGTCAATTTCCGATTGTTGCGTCATGTAATTGGATAATTAGGTTAATTGGTCGCGCGCGTAATTTGCGTGCCTCGCGCGTAATTTGCGTGTCGCGCGCAGAATTTGCTTGACGAGCGCGGTTTACATGTATTAAAAATGGCATTATCATGCATCAATCACTACGACATCGCGCTGCATAACGAGATTTTTGAAGAGCATCATTAATTTTGAAATTGGTTAAAATATTCCACACACAGATTGGGAGGCTTAATGGTTGAAGTATATATAAGCACTATTTTAAATATTTGTTATCGTTACCCCACAAGATAAACACTCATTATATATATATACAGTGTGATTTCATACTGATGATATTTGCAAAATTGAATAGAATGTCTCGGAGGGAATTTATCTTACTTCGTTAGGAATGTAAAACCATGGAACTATGTATTTAAATTACCTAGATTATGGAACGTTCTACCAAAAAGTTTGACAAGCAATAACATTAGTTTAGGACAATTCAAAAGCGGACTTTCTAAATATTACAAGTTAGCGCTGATGATCCTTGGACATGGAAATCTATATGTTTGTCTTGTAACAAGTCTCGTAATCTGTCCTGTCAAATATCGTGTTGTTATTAGATTTGTGTTCGTTGTATAGTATTAGTATAGTTAATGGGGCCGCTGTAATTGGTGAAAACTGTTGCTTGCACCCTGCCAATGGAACACATATTATATGTTGTTGTAAATCAGTACTGTTAAATGTTGCATGTTACTTGGCAAAGTTAAATAAATTAAAATTAAATCTGCTCATTTCGCACCTTTAAAGGTGCGAAACTGGTACTGCCTACACTCCTAACTTACCTAGCTCACTAATAATAATAATGATTTACTAGCGATTCCAAATTGAATTGGCTATTCTATGAGTTAAATGCAGCTGCAGCGTTGTCCTGAAATGTTCCGCTTTCGGTTGGCACCGTCAAGTTGGATCTGTGATGATGATCGTAGAGTTCGTCCTGGTACATACTGATCTACCTTAATGTATTCAGGCCAATTATTAAAGTACAAACTCATTGACCACGCTAATATCTTCCAGGTCATTCATTCTACCACTTCTCTCTTCTGTGCTTCTAGTTTTCCATTCACCTTCCATTTTTCTATTCTATATTTTTCTTGCTCTACTTCTATACTATTTCATCTAGTGGTGAGCACCATGCATGGGACCTAGTCTCGTTTGTGTTTCGCCACGTTTGGCACCTTCTATAGTTACTATTCTCCATATTCTTGTTCAATGTAATTATCTATTTTAGTTATGTACAATATTGTCAAGTTATCTATACGCTGTTAAATTAGTATAGGTAATCATGCGATGGCGAGTACAATTAGGGATTAATAGTACGAGTGATGTTTGGAAATTTTGCCAAAATTGGACGAGCCGCCGAGGCGAGTCCAATTTGACAAATTTCCAATCATCACGAGTACTATTAATCCCTAATTGTTCGAGCAACATCGCATGATTACTTGTTTATTATTAGCTTGACAAAATTGGATACTTCTGAATGTCAACATCATATTCTTTCGCCAAAGCCCAGTCCTGCCAGACTATCAACAAAAATTTGGGGCTTTTGTTCGTATTTTCATTTAGTTCTTTTGTTAAAGCAATATTAATTTGGTGCTTTTGTTCGTATTTTCATCTAGTTTCTCGAGGGCAATTTCATTTCACATTTGTATTTTGTTAAAATACCTTTCCGCCATTTTGTTTGGTTTGGGAAAATCATTGTACTGCAGTACAATCCTATATGAGTACAATTAATGAAATAATTGTACTCCTCTCAACCAATCAGCATCCAGTAATTTTGTCATGTTAATAATAAAAGCTGTTAAAACAAAAATGCCATCAATCTTTGCAATGCAATCAAGAAAAGATTGGGTGACATTTCGTGTCATAAACATTTTAATTGTTACATCTAAGATTTAGTCAGTGGGGCGGATTGTGCATTTTGTGAAGAAAGCACAATATTGACAGGATGTGTAGAATTTGACACAAGTATGAATATCAGATATGGAGGTATATGTGAAATTAACGCTAATAGCACAAAATTTGCAAAAAATCTATTACTGATAGAAATTTTAGAATTCCAAGGAAGCTCACAGAAAAAATAAGGTGTATGGTTGAAACGTACACAAAAAAACTGTCAATAGAACATTAAAGCAATTTTTGATTTTCCAAATATTTTCTGAGCTGCAACCTGTTAAAAAGGCGATTTGAAGCTAGTGCCAGTCTTTGCACTTATTTTTATCTTTTGTGCGATTTCGAAACTGCATGATTTGGCAAATCAAAAAAACTGCTTTTTAATGTTCTATAGACAGTTTTTTGTGTACTTTTCAACCATACAACTTATTTTTTGTGTGAGCTACCTTGGAATTTTAAAATTTCTATCAGTAATCGAAATTTATATTCAAATATCAGAAATTCAACATTTTTAGCTATCAGCGTTAATTTCACAGATGCTTCCATATCTGATATTCATACTTGTGTCAAAGTCTACACATACTGTCAATATGGCGCTTTCTTCACTAACTGCACAATTATTGCAAAATTGTGCGCTTATCCGCCCCACTAGATTCTTGTCAACAATTTTTCAAGTGCATACTTATTGTAATACATCGGGAGTATTTCACTAGGCAAGGCGTTTCTTTTCACATTTACTTACATATATGTTCATTCTCTTCTAGGAAACGAATTTAAGCAACATCCAAAACCTCTAAGGGGAAACAATGACCTACTTTCTATCACACAGCCAGACATTATTTTTCAAATTCATAAGGTAGGTTAACCGTGCCTAGTATATTAGGGAGCTTTAGATTTGACTACGAGTACGAGATTTGATCGCGTGCGAGGAAATTACCGTAGTCGTTTTTGTTTCCATTCAAATGTTGCTTTTATAGCAGTAAACCAACAACAAGAGAAAAAGTTTCATAAACTAAATCTCCTGCAGACTAAAATCCCCTACAAAACGTGTAAATAAGTCATAACATTAAAAACAGGCCAGATATTTAGTACTAATATTTTATTTGCGCCAGATAAATGCTATATGAATGCTACAAATCATTTTTGGAAAACAAAAAAAACTTTCTTCGTTTTTTTGAAAAGTCGTCGTGAGGACTACGAGATTTCTTCACAATTTCGTACTCAGATGGGCGATGGCTACGACTTTTTCGCGTCAGTACGGGATGGCGTAAGCATACAGCATGCGTTTCGCTTGACGAATCTCGTAGTCGTACTCGTAGTCAAATCTAAAGCTCCCTATTATTGTAACAAGGATGCGGATTGACAATCTCGTTCCCCGAGCCTGCGATCCTCGGGAAGGAACGCGAGGCTCTGGGATAATCCGTTTCAGGGAGGAATCTGATTGGCCGTTGAAATGGTATGCGTAGTTCAATCTTAGCCAGGATTCCTGGCTTCCGGCAACGGATTATCCCAGAGCCTCGCGTTCCTTCCCGAGGATCGCAGGCTCGGGGAACGAGATTGGCGGATTGAGAGAAACACAACTACCTGCGGAATACAAGCAGAAAGTCGATGTTTCGAGCGAAGGCCCTTCGTCGAGAAGTTAGGTTCTGCTTGTATTCCTCAGGTAGTTGCAGATTACAGATATTTCACAGCACACTCCCTATCAGGGCTTTTCAGTGACTGGTTACATTTTGAATAGGTAGATAGAACCGGACTGACGTGAAGCAGACCGAGGTAGACTTTGAGCTTACAAATGGCGCTTGGGCAGCCGCTATTAGTCTATACCTCATTAATGATCTGCCTCAGACCTATGTGCCTAACCCACCCTGTCAACTTTCCCAACTTTCCCTGTGGGAGGAAACACGGAGTACCCGGAGAAAACCCACGACTTTCGGCAGAGCGTTGACTTTTTACTCTTTTCACATGAGGACTGGGTTCGAGTCACATTGAGAAGTTCTCACTGAGATTTGAACCTGCGGCCTTAGAGGTGAAAGGCAAGTGCGCTAACCACTTCGCCACCGAATCCACAGTAGTTGTATCTCTCTTGGGGCGTGTTTACATGGAGATAAGGTAACTCTACCACTAGGATTACCCTACCAAGAGTGTCAAAAAATAGCGAATGTTTACATGAGATAGGTTACCCTACCACTAGGGCTATGTTGCCTAGACAGGGTAACCCTACCTATGCGTGGTCGCCAAGCTTGCTCTATTTGAAAATGGCGCCTAAACGCGACGTTTTAGCGGCAAGTTATATAATTTTATGTCTTGGACTTTGCTTGCTGCATTTCAATGTTGTGGTCTTTTACTTTGTGTGTTATTGTATCAAAAGGGCGGAATAAAACATGACCCGCTTGGTAGGATAACCCTATACCTGACACGTTTACATGCTTTGTGTAAAAAAACACATGGCCCTTCTCCCCTACCCTATCTGCTTCATATATAGTATATTGAAAACTGTTTACGGGTGGGCCATTTGATATCCTGGGTTGTGGTGGTGGTGGGGGGGGGGGGGCATCATACAAGCATTTGGGGAAATGGCTGGATGAAGTTATCTCGGAGATGCATGTGCAGCTTCAAATCTAACGTGGTCTGTTAGTATTTAGAATATTTTCCGTGTAATTGTAGGAATATCTAGAAGCTGGGGCAGACTTCGCCGAAACAAACACATTCAGTGGAACGTCGGTCGCTCAGGCAGATTATGGACTTGAACATATTGTAAGTGTAAAGTTTGTAATCTTCTTTTCTGTCGTTGACTGTTATTGTCTCACGTGATTTATGACAAGAACATAGTATTTTTGGCCGAGGGTTCAGTACACAGAATAAAGATCAGTAACAGAAGGGCCACTCAGCGTTGCAACGTGTCCTCGTTTTTTTTATGCAAAATATGCAGTTTACTGGCCAGAAGGCGGAGCAGCCAGCCAGTACAGCGTGTTTATTGGCCAGAAAATGTCATTGACTGGCTAGGAAGATGGCGGCCAACATGCGTAATGCGACATGCGCGAGGACAGAAACTTCAAAGCTTCCGACGTAAGTGGCCCTTCTATATGGATCTTTATTCTATGACTGTGCTGACGAGCCCCAAAAGGGCGAAACAGCTGTCCACAGTTGCTAATGTGAGCAGGACACACTGTCATAGTCCGTTCACGGCTCTTTACGCTGCTTTCAAACTACGACATGTAGTACGCATGCGTATTCGAGATATGACTTACTTTGTCACTTTTATATATTTATATATATATATTTATATATTTATATATATATATATATATATATATATATATATATATATATATATATATATATATATATATATATATATATATATATATATATATATATATATATATATATGGCTCTATATATATATGGCTCCTGTTGTACCACATGCGCTTGGGAGAGCAAGTGTCATGTATATCAATACGAAGGTCATTGCGTGTCTAGATGTGTACCAAGCTCCACTGATGAGACGTACGACGCCGAAACATGCATGTCTGCAGATTGTACTATATGTATATATATATATATATATATATATATATATATATATATATATATATATATATATATATATATATATATATATATATATATATATATATATATATATATATATATGAATGGGTGTGAGGTACCATGTCTGGATAGTGTATGAACTTGGCTTTAAGATTTCTTCAGACATAAAAATACACAAAGTATATTTTCCAAACGTTTCTCCTTTTACGGCTTCGTCAGTGGAATGCTTTTTACAAAAATATTTCCTCCTATTTGCATAAAACTAATTAAAATACTAAATGTACAATGAGTATGCTCATGTATATAAAAATATGCAAAACATGCAATTGATTTATTGTATTTTAAACTACAGGACAATAAATCAATTGCATGTTTTGCATATTTTTATGTACATGAGCATACTCATTGTACATTTAGTATTTTAATTAGTTTTATATAAATAGGAGGAAATATTATTGTAAAAAACATTCCACTGAAGAAGCCGTAAAAGGCGAAACGTTTGGAAGATATACTTTGTGTATTTTTATGTCTGAAGAAATCTTAAAAGCCAAGTTCATATATATATATATATATATATATATATATATATATATATATATATATATATATATATATATATATATATATATATATATATATATATATATATATATGTGTGTGTGTGTGTGAATGGGTGTGAGGTACCATGTCTGGATAGTGTATGAACTTGGCTATAAGATTTCTTCAGACATAAAAATACACAAAGTATATTTTCCAAACGTTTCGCCTTTTACGGCTTCTTCAGTGGAATGTTTTTTACAATAATATTTCCTTCTATTTATATGAAACTAATTAAAATACTAAACTTACAATGCGCATGCTAATGTATGTAAAAATATGCAAAACATGCAATTGATTTATTGTCCTGTAGTTTAAAATACTATATAATGTTAATAGATTAAAATAATTCAAACATGCAACTGATTTACTGTCCCGTAGTTTAAAGTACTATACAATGTTAATAGATTAAAATAGTTCAAACACTAATTGTTCTACCAGTACAACCGTCCATCAAGTCTCCAGAATGTTTTTGTATTTCAAATGCTTCGACGTATTTCCTCTCCCCGTCGTTTACGATATTAACATGTAAAATCTTCCACTTTATTGTAGGTAACTTTGATTTTATTGTGGGATTCCAAATGTTTATAAACCGTCTGCTTTTCCATTGTCAAGTGTTCCTTGATCCGTGATCCAATTGTTCGCCCGGTCTCCCCAATGTAAACAATTTCACATATTGAACATTCGATCACCTCAGCTGATAGCTCTCTTGTGCGCCAGGTTTTAAACACCGCCATGCGTATTGTACGTAAATCGCATGTTACGCACTCATGGGCTTAGCAAAGTGCTCCAGGATTCAAATTATAACGATGGTTGATTTTTAAAGGTCTCTTTTTCCAATAAATGCACTCCATCAATATTTCACGCACTACGGTTCAGCATATGTTCAATTAAAAAAGCATTCAAATTTTTTTATACAGCCTGTAGAGTTGAGGACATTGTCTTTGATGCATTCGCGACACATGCCTAACATAACAAAAGCATGACCAATGGTAATGATAAAACATTTTCCATGCACATGCTTCAATCCCACTGACTTGCCCCTGGTTACGCTGCATGCTTTATCAATGCAACATACATAACATTGTATTGTGTGCCAAGCTTTTTGGCAGGCAACAGTACATTTAATTAACCCATGACCATGAAATAGCATGCAAAGCATAGCCATATTTGGTAGTTGCCGACCTTTTGACGCCATGTGTCCATGCCAATTACCTTACGGCCAAACCATATTCGGACAAAAAATCAACACTGGAAACCCTGTTTAAATTATACCAAACTGATGGACAACAACAGTGATGAAATTTATTCGCTCTAACGCATGAAATAAACGTTTTCAGGCGTGGAATTACAATGTTCATTTTAGGGACCGGTCATTAATTACAGGGGATGGGGGGAAAACGAGGGGGGTCAGATATTTTTGTGCATGAAAAAAGGGGGGCCAAACATTTTTGTGCAATATAATAGGCCTACCTGCCCCGCATGACCGGATCCTAGCGTCATACCATAAAACCTACATATAAAAAATAGAGAGCAGTAGAACTGTAGTAAACTCCAACACAACACCATTTATTAAACTGATTTCAACATAAACATGTAGATTGGAACAGCCGTTGACTCAATAAATGGTAAAGAATATATAAATTACGATACATGTAACCTAGGGCATAGTTGCCAACTCTCACGGATCCACCGTGAACATCACAGATTTAACTAAAACCTCACGGTGAGCTCACAGCTTGTTAAGAGCGACTGTCCGTAAAAATCGAGCAAACAGTGGCAATAGATGAAAAATAGATTTCTTTCATATTTTGCTTAAATTTAGGTAATACCTAGTTATAAATGGTGTTTGGGTTAGATATTCAATATTTGGTCGATAAACGTACAAATATCAGAAATCAAGAATTTGTCTCCGGAAGGCTATAATTAGCTGCAGACAAAGCTGTTGCCATGGTCAATTTCATCACTTCGCGACGGATTCAAAACTGCCCGTAGATAGTTCTGATAGTTTAATGACTATAATTCAAGTATTAAAGAACACTGTTATCAATATAGAATGGTCCAGGAGGCTTTAACTGGCCTGACAGACGTCGTTGAAATTGGCTATATTTAGTCAAATTTGAGAATTGCATTTTGTCACTGGATTTGAAGGGGAAATTTACTATGTGCGATAATCGTAAATTTGTTTACATTTCAACCACGGAATGGTATAGCATGAGTACATGTTATATATAAAAACTAGCTTGGGTTATTGCCTTGGAGCCTCACACGAGACGTTTAAAAAAGCTCATTTTGGTGACTTCCAATGAAATGTAACACAATTAAATCATTAGGCCTATACGTCTATACAAAGTCACGAAGCTCAAATTGTTCAAAACTTTGAATTTTGTGTTTCGATATCAATGTATATGCTTTGTATACTTTATAAAGAAACGTTTAGAAGGATTTTCAAGATATTTTATGAAGACCTACTTACAACAAAAGCACAACAAATCATCATATTATATTACTAGACTGTAACGTTGCTATTTATAGCAATTTGCGTGTTGTTACTGAATGTATATTTAATATGTCTGTCTGTAAGCTTTTGAAGTCTTATAATTTCTCACATTTGTTTAATGCTTTCTCTGCATACAGTATGTAAACTAATAGAATTAAAGCTAGGTAAATACAATAAAAGTACATGAGTTGGAACATGTATATGTTTACACTTTACGCTAGACATTTTGCTGGACTCTCCTGTTACGAAACTAACAAACAGGTGACCCTCTTCTACATATGCTACAAATAAGAAAAAGATATAATATGTACATGAGCAAAATAAAAACTGTCAAAAACTCAAAATGGAAGCGACAAGGAGCGACTTCGATGTTTTGCCTTTCCTATGAAAATGCAAGCGGAATAATGAACGTGACAACCTAAAAACTAGAAATAATTATATAGTCTACATATGCAAGAAGTAGTTTATGCAAGAAAATAAACCAAAAGTGACTGTCGATAAATTTATTGTATAAAACGTTCTTTAACTGAACCATACAAAGATATTTTTCGTAGGTTCATAAGTTTGGTATTCGACAATTCTTTAAGAAATGTTCACACGCCTTCTGGTCTTAATTTAAACGGTAATTTTTAATTTAAATTCTGTTTCTTTTTAGATTTTTAATGTTAGAAAACTTTTTATTAATATCTAAACTACCCGTCTAATGTATTTTTTTGTTTGTATCAATTACCTTAAATAATTAAATAGCTGCAATGTTTTCAGTTAAAAGTTTACAATTTGGCATGAGCAGATGTTTTCCCGCGGTGTTCATTTCCACCATTTCCAGCGAAATAAAAACCAATTTCTGCAATTCCCGCTTATTACGATGGCCTAGTATTCATAGGTGTTGTGATAATTGTAAACCATTGAAACGAGTAAACTAAAGTCTACAGGAGGAATTTGTAAAAAAGAAGAGAAGCTAAACAAGTAAAGAGTGGGGACTAATTATTTGTTATGACAAAACATAAATAATCCGAACTGTTCACTTGCAGGTGCACCCATTAAACATGCCAATTTTGACTAAATTCTATTAAGTTATCATCAAAGATATCAGACTTTCTTGACAGGATCTCACGGCCGTGACATCACAACGTCAAAATATTTTTAAAAATCGAGATAAATTGAATATGAATGAACTGTTACAGTCATTCTTCATCATTGAAGCTGTATTTTTGAGCAAAACAAAATCTCTACAGAAAATTAAACTAGAATCAATCAATCAAGATTACGTTAATTTCCACGAAGTGTAGCACATCATTTACAAAGAATCTTTTTTAAAAGTCTTGCGTGAGGCCCCACGGCAATAACCCAAGTCAGTTTTTGTATACAACATGTATCCATGCTATAGCATTCCGTGGATGAAATATAAACGACAGTCACTTTTGGTTTATTTTCTTGCATAAACTACTTGTTTACTTCTTGCATACGTAGACTATAATTATTTCTAGTTTTTGCATTTTCATAGGAAAGGCAAAACATCGAAGTCGCTGCTTGTCGCTTCCATTTTGAGTTTTTGACAGTTTTTATTCTGCTCATGTACATATATCTTTTTCTTATTTGTAGCATATGTAGAAGAGGGTCACCTGTTTGTTAGTTTCGTAACAGGAGAGTCCAGCAAAATGTCTAGCGTAAAGTGTAAACATATACATGTTCCAACTCATGTACTTTTATTGTATTTATCTAGCTTTAATTCTATTAGTTTACATACTGTATGCAAAGAAATCATTAAAGGTGGTCTACAGTCCGATCTGCGTGTAGCAGAGTGCCTCACAAAGTGTTTGGCAACTACAAAAAATTAAATGAGTCGTACACAGTTTCGTTTTATGTAATTAATCTGTAATTTACAATAGCGAATTTGCTTCGCTATAAAGAACCCTCGTTTAATAAAAATATATAAAAACGCCGTCTCGTCAAAACAATAATCAATCTAGTGTATCATATGTCACTTCCTAAATATGTCAAAATAAACGCCTATTACTAATTAACTCGAACTGACTATCGTAAGCGAAAGCTGCGTGAAATAAGTCAAACTATCAAATATCTAGTTCGAACGAAACATCGTGACTACTTACTTAAGATTAAGGAGTCTTTCCGCAGCAACCCGAAACTGTTCTGGAGCTATCATAAAGCTGTTTTTCATCACCGGTCAACTCAAAACGCTGTCATTTCGCATAACGGCATTGTGGCAAAAACACCTATTGAGAAAGCCGAACTTTTTAACTCCTACTTCTAGTCAGTTTTCCAACCTTCAACGACTAATCAAGCTACTAACTCCCGCAATTCTCGACTACCAACCGATTCACAACTAAGTGAGATCACGTTCGATGTCGAAGAAGTTGTAAACAGTCTATTGAATCTGAATGTCTCAAAAGCTAGTGGCCCTGATGGAATTCCTGCCCGCCTTCTGAAAGAATGTAGTCATCAAATCGCTCCAAGCCTTTGCACTCTTTACAACCATTCACTAAGATCTGGACATATTCCTTCTGAGTGGAAATCAGCAGATGTTACTCCAGTGCACAAGAAGAATTCCAAAGAACCAGCTGTGAACTACAGACCAATCTCGCTATTGCCCATCATTAGTAAGACCTTAGAACGGTGCATTTACTGGAGATTTTATGACCATGTTGTGAACCTTATCAGTCCATCTCAACACGGTTTTCTGAGTAATCGCTCGTGTGTCACCCAACTCCTGTCAGCTTTCCACTCTATCGGGCAAGATCTAGATAAGAATACTCAGACTGATGTCTTGTACCTGGACTTCGCCAAAGCGTTTGACTCCGTTGACCATAATATCTTGCTGGATAAGCTGCGTTGGTACGGCGTGACAGGATCTGTTCTTGATTGGTTCGCTGACTATTTAAACGGTAGGACTCAGAGAGTTGTTGTGGATGGAGTAGCTTCTGCATGGTCATCAGTCACTTCAGGTGTGCCTCAGGGAAGCATTCTTGGACCAGTTTTGTTCATTATATTCATTAACGATCTCCCAGACATCATACATAACGGAACTGAAATTGCCCTGTTCGCGGACGATACGAAAATTCACAGACATATTATCTCGACTCGTGACTGTGAAAGCTTACAACATTTATTGGTCAAGTTAGATCTGTGGAGTATGGAAAACAATCTCTTCTTCAATGCCTCTAAGTGTAAAGTCCTCACCGTCACACGAAAGAAAACGCCTTTCATCTACGAATACACCCTTGGGACCGAAAAGCTAACTCGGGTTGACCATGAAAAGGACCTTGGTATTACGACTACTACAAAACTCTCATGGAAACTACACATAAACACCATTGTTGCGAAGGCCAACAAAATGTTAGGTATACTTAAAAGAACCTGTACTAGTATTACAGACATGAACACCCGGCGAACTTTGTATCTGTCACTTGTGAAGTCCCAGTTGTTGTATGCTTCGGAGGTGTGGTCACCGGTTAACAACGTTCAGCTATCAAGACAAGTAGAGAAAGTCCAACGGAGGGCAACCAAGTGGATACTAATGAACAGAGAGATGCCTTACAAAGAACGGCTGTCGTCGTTAAACCTGCTACCATTAAGTTACGATAGAGAAATGAAGGACTTAACATTCTTTTATAAAGCTTTATTTGGTTTTATAAACGTGAACTTGAGTAACTATGTGTCGTTTGTCAGCCATGGTCGTACTCGATTGAGTCTTTCCTCTGAGTATATCCTTCAAAACCTACTGTGTAAAACTACCACTTTTCAATCCTCCTACTACAACCGTATTGTCAATATCTGGAACACTGTATCTCAAGAAGTATCTCTTGACAGTTTCTCTAGACCTAGTTCTTTTAAATGTTATCTCAAGCAAAAATATTCAAACTTAGTTAACTCTATTTACGACACAGACGTGTCTTGCACGTGGTCTTTGACTCGGGACTGTCTTTGCCACAGGTCCTAACTGTTTATTAACATTATGTAATAATAAACGTTTAACTTAAGAATACCATTATATAATATATGATATAAACATAACACAACATAATATAGTTTGTAAACCTTGAGTGGGTGCATTTTACGATTTGTACCAGTTGTTTCCCGCAGTTCGTTCATTAAATAGGAATACAATGCATTGTGGGAAGCAACTGGGGGATTTACTAACCCTCGATTTTTATGAGGCGTATGCACCTCCGAGGTTTACTAGAACAGTATATAGATTTTCAATTAGAACAGTAAATTTTTACTAAGTTTGGGCAGGTGCCTCGCATGGTTCTTCGAGTCCCGTTTGCGCCTCGCCCATTTAGGGTCTCCGAATAATTAGACTTTATAATTAGAATTTGTGCATATGCTGTAGTGGACCCTAATAAAGACAATAATAATAACTTATTAGTCAATCCGCTACATGCGCATGTGCACAAATGAGCCCACTTTTTATGATACAAACAGTTTAACTATGTTTTGAGTTCTTGAAAAGCCTGATTGTTGTTTCTTGATCATTTATTATACTCTAGAATTAAGCTTGAAAATATAAATAGTTGTTGAATAAAGCTCAATATTTTGGACACAAAAATGTAAACAAAGGCTTTGTTTACTTACGGCCTGTAGATCACCTTTAAACAAATATGAGAAATTATAAGACTTCAAAAGCTTACAGACAGACATATTAAATATACATTCAGTAATGTCTCAATGAATTTCATGCGTACCGCCCCCCCCCCCGGCGTTTGTCGGGCTTTTGTCATTTTGGCGAAAAAATGTTGCAAATGCCCCAGTATGGAGTCCAAATAATGCAACAAAATCCCAACCCTTGGGGACTTACATTGACGCAAATGCCCCACCCTTGGGGGACAAAATATAAGTTTTCTGAGGATTTCAGATCCAAAAAATCGAATCCAAGCTCTATCACGTATCAATATATCTTTATTTAAAATCGATGCTGTAGCCATTTCGTTTCAAAACGTTTTTAATTAAAATATTGAAGTCTCAAAACTTTATATAGCAATATCAAACTGCGGACAAACTGCGGTCAATGTATCAACAGGATGGACAAGAAAAAAGTCTTGTGTACGAGTGTGTGTCCGCCATGATAAATTTGCGATATGCACGCACGTGTAAACATGCGAAACAAGCGATAAATATTCGACTTTTTAGCCTGGAGCAAATTCCCCACCCCGGGGCTAACCTGCAGAAAGCAAATGCCCGACCCTGGGAACAAGTACAGTTGAGAATGCCCGACAAACGCCCGGGGGCGGGGGATGGGCAACCATGGAATTGATTGAGACATAACAACACGCAAATTGCTATAAACAGCAACGTTACAGTCTAGTAATATAATATGATGATTTGTTGTGCTTTTGTTGTAATATATCTAATATATATATATATATATATATATATATATATATATATATATATATATATATATATATATATATATATATATATATATATATATATATATATGCCTATCACTAAAATATCTTGAAAATCCTTCTAAACGCTTCTTTATAAAGTATACAAAGCATATACATTGGATATCGAAACACAAAAATTCAAAGTTTTGAACAATTTGAGCTTCGTGACTTTGTATAGACGTATAGACCTAATGATTTAATTGTGTTACATTCCACTGGAAATCACCAAAATGAGCTTTTTTAAAAGTCTCGTGTGAGGCTCCAAGGCAATAACCCAAGCTAATTTTTATATATAACATGTACTCATACTATACCATTCCGTGGATGAAATATAAACAAATTCACGATTATCGCACATAGTAAATTTCCCCTTCAAATCCAGCCACAAAATACAATTCTAAAATTTGACTAAAAATAGTCAATTTCAACGACGTCTGTCAGGCCAGTTAAAGCCTCCTGAACCATTCTATATTGATAACAGTGTTCTTTAATACTTGAATTATACTAATTAAACCATCAAAACTATCTACGGGCAGTTTTGAATCCGTCACGAAGTGATGAAATTGACCATGGCAACGGCGTTGTCTGCGGCTAATTATAGCCTTCCGGAGACAAATTCTTGATTTCTGATATTTGTACGTTTATCGACCAAATATTGAAAATCTAACACAAACACCATTTATAACTAGGTATTATCTAAATTTAAACAAAATATTAAAGAAATCTATTTTTCGTGTATTGCCGCAGAATTCAAATTTTGCTCGATTTTTACGGACAGTCGCTCTTAATATCTCACAGATTCGCACGGATTTCGGAATCCTCAAGGGGGTATCCTCAAGGCGGGGACAAAATTTTTGCATCCAATTTTTCATTTCCACCAGGGCCCTCCCCCTCCCCTGTAATTATTGATCGGTCCCTTACTGCTAAGTGCTAAATGAGATAAGAAAAGAGAAAACAAGATAAGGTGAAGAACACAAACATGGAAATATCGCTTTCCAAGCGTTATAAATTGTTTGTAATAAGCAAATTCAGTATGTATAGTGTAAAGGCGGATTTCCAATCCTCGTACGAAGCTCCTCGCAGCTCGCTGCGAGTACTCGCATGAATGTCATTCCGTTTCGTCCACACGCCAATCTCGTAGCTCATGGCGTAGGTTAGGTAGTGGCGGGACGAGTTCAAAGTTCAAAATGGCGCTTAGCAAAAAGCAATTTTTTCTTTTTCACGTTGTTATTGCGAAGTAGACGAAAAAGATGTACCAAAGATTTAAAACAGTTTTGGGAAGACCAATATTCCAAACGAGAGCACAACTATGTAAAATTTTTACACTAGTTAAAGAATAATTACGGGAGGAAGACCACGAAGGCTTCTTCAATTGTTTCAGGATGTTACCAAACCAATTTGCCGGATTATTTATACAATTTGGTAAAGTCACCAATTTAGAAGTCCATGCAATGAAAACTATTACAATTTCTATATTTTCATCACTCCATCTAGCCGCCATTTTGAAAACCAATTATCATGTGACTGTAATCCGTTTTATGATTGGTTTATTATTGCGATCTCTCGCAGCGAGTAAAAAATAATTCAGAATTCTGAACTATTCCCTGCGAGCGTTACCCTGGCCCCGAGTTTTTTTTAGGTTTGCCGAACGCGAATTGCGAGAAAACGCGTGAAGAGAAAAGAAAAACCTCTGGTGAATTTGTTAGCGCTTCCTGGTTCGGATAAAAAATGCAAACAACGTATAATGGCTTAATGCATCATATTCTAAATTTATTATCCAATCATTATCCTTGACACAAGACCGTCTAGACAGGGTTTTATTTAAAAATATCGCATGTATACTGTCCAGTGTATGCCTGCCCATTTGTAACAATATTCATTCTTCTGAACTTCATTAAATTAAAACATCACATCTATTCAATTTAATATTAATATTAATATCTATTTATATTCATTCACTTTAATCTTGCAATATACATTCAATTTAATCCTGTAATATACATTCAAAAATATCTGTATTTAAATTAATTAAACACACCTCTTTGGGCCGACTTGAACTTTGTCTGTTAATTAATACAAAAGGAAGCAAATTTGTCTTGTAGATTTCAAATGAAACCATTTCTCTCAATTTCGCATTTCGAATAATAGACTCGGGATTACAAAATACGAATGTAAACCTCCATCTAGTATTGCTTTGTCGTCCTCTTCGTTTGACAGTGAAGTCAGCACGGCATCCATGCTTTCTTAGTTCACGAACGTGAGATTCAATGAAAGCGTTCAATTTGCAAATGACTATTAAGATGGGTTTCTCCACAAAATTGTGACTTTTGCCAAGTCGTCGTGCTACTCTCGGTGCTAGAACTTTGGAATATTAAACTCTTCCCATAACCGATAGCAAGATGCAAGTACATCTTTAATGTGAATTGAATTGGACAAGGCGCGGGATTGATGCTCCGTTAAACTTTTAATTCAGGAAATTTATCAATCTATCTATAAATGCAGCCTATAAAACTGCTTTCAACTTTTGTTCGTTTATTTAATAATATTACGAAAGTCACCGAACTGTGGAATCGCATAAAAAATTCGTATATCGACAACTCCCACAAAGGTCTACGACCGTACCTACATAGTTTTGCATGATTACAATTCTAATTTTGAACAGCCAATCAGGTTCTTGGTAATTGGCTGTTTGAAAATAGAATTGTAAACGTGCAAGAATATGCAGGCGCGGTCGTAGACGTTTGTGGGAGTGGTCGATATACGAATTTTTTATGCGATTCCACAGTTCGGTGACTTTCGTAATATAGACATTTCAAAATTCAAATGTTTCAATTCAATCAAAACACGAAACGCCTGCGAACAGGCTATGATGTTTACAATATCCAATCAGAACACGTAGTCTATCGAACCTATAGTAACAAGCCAATCAATTCTTTCCCTCCAATTTTGAAAGTTATGTGTGGAATGAACCCAAAAAACCCTGCCAATTTCACCAGAGAGTTATTCAAAACAGGCGAAAATACATACCCTCTGGCTCCAGGGTATGCGAGCGGCAAAACACTTGCAGAACGTCTGCGAGTTCTCGCAGCGAGCTGCGAGGAGCTTCGTGCGAGGGCTGGAAAGCCGCCTTAAGACCAGCCAGAAATCATCAGACCATACAATGAATACAAAATCACACCAAAACAACTGCATCGTTTCCGGCTTATTGCTGACGCAGCGAGAGAGCCTGAAGCGAGCGAGCAAGTCAGCAGTTCTAATTCGTATTGGGCTCTGAAAGTAAGATTTTACTTCAGTTTCTCAGACCAGAATGCACTGCTGTTAACCGACCAGAATGCATTGCTGTTAGCAGATCAGAATGCTTTGCAGGCAATATGCTTTAAATACGGGGAATCTCATTAGTCACTTTATATAAGCCGGTACTAAACGATGCAGTTCTTTAGGTGTATTTTGTATTTCATTGTATGCCTGGTCTGTTGATTTCTGGCTGGTCTTACACTATGTATACTCAATTTGTTTATTACAAACAATTTATAACGCTTCGAAAGCGAATTTATGCGTTTGTGCTCTTCGCCTTATTTTCCTTTGTCTTTTCTTATTTCATGTAGCACTTAGCAGTAAAATCAACATTGTAATTGCACGTCTTAAAGCGTTCATTTCAAGCATTAAAAGCGAATCAATTATTGTCAGTCAGTTTCACTTTGCTATAATTACACTGGCCGCAGCCAGTGTCATAATTTGCCCTCGCTGGAATGCAAGGAATTTTTTCGGCTTTTTTGTTGTTGTCGCAAGTTTGACTTTCCATTGCGGCATCGTGGGCTCAGGATTGCGCAATTTAGCCACTGAGCTATAATATTACTGTAATATTATAGCTCAGTAAATTTAGCTAAAACATGCTCACAATGATTTAACCAATTCCTATATTTTGAGAAGAAAGCGACACCGTTCGATTCAGCGCATAAAGAAATTGTACTTACGGATGTCAAGTGTATTACTGAACAGAAGTATTCTAGCGATTTATGGCCTTTGAAAATCAAGCGAAATTGTATTGACAAATCGCTCGCAGTATGTATTGTTATTTATAACAAATCACTCGCACTAGGTTTGTCTTTGTATTTGTAATGGCTAATGGCGCAATAAGGATAAATATACCACCGTTTGATTCAGCATGAGAAATTGTACTTACGGATGTCAAATGTATTACTATTTATATACTACAGGGTGTATAAAAAAAAACGCAACCTCGGAATTTCCTAAGAAATCACTTTGCAATTCTTAAGCATAAAAGATTTTAGGCCCCTGGGAATTGAAATCGGATTGTTAATAGATCATATTACAGTTGTTGTGCATTAAATAAATGCATAAATTTTGCTTTATGCACTCGCGTGTGCGGTAATTTTGATAGTTGTGCTATTTTAAATTCCAAGGCGCATAAAATCTTTTGTCTTTAAAACAATGTGGATTTCTTGGGAAATTCCGAGGTTGCGCTTTTTTTATACACCCTGTATTGAAACTTAATACAACGAAATATAGCATTCTATTTCCACGTCGATAATTTCAATCATAGTTTAATAATTATTTTCAATCTATAGTAATTCACCGTTTCCAGGTTTTTTTTTACACCTTTAATAAAACTAAATTTGTAGGAAATAACATTTTTTAGTTATAAAATAGTATAAAAGATAATCTAACAGTCAATCGCCTTCGATACAAACTTGACCTGACTTGACCTTGTTTATATTACCGTCGTTGGCAACTAACGATGAACAGTCGCTCATAAAAACATTGCCTATTCGCGTGAGAATCTTAAGTTTTCTTATTTTGACATAATAGCTATTTTTCAAACAATATATTGATCTTAAACTTATTGAATCAATATTTCAAGTTTCAGACCAGTTGTATCATAAGTTATAAGCGGCCGTGCATCATTACCAGGGCACAGGGTTGGTCATACAGAAGCCCAATTTATTGGTTTTTCTTATGGTTTTCCATTGATTTTGGCGTGACCGTAATTCATCATCAAAATGCTGACGCCATGGTCGTGGCTGGTGTGCTTTTGGGAGGCATTCAACCCCCCCCCCCTGATACTATACAAAATGACAGACGTCCAGGGCGGTTGCCTCTTTGGCGCGCACTGGTTGGGACGTGGTAGCGTTTACTTTCATCATAGTCTTTCAAAACATGGTTTGGAAACTCCGTCACGGTGGGCACAAAAGACAGCAAATTCGGCCACGTACAAATAACTTTCTGTCGTTAGTTTGGAATATCACGAAACTTCCTCACAGGATAGAACTTGCCATTCCTAAAAATCGTATCGTTTTTGTTTTTCGATTTTGTTACATTTTGGCGGGAAAATGACGTGCCAACTTTGGCGCCAAAAAATTAAACACGAGCTAAGAACATTCTAGTAACTTTTTTCAAGAGATTGTCCTATAAGGATCTCCTAACTGTAAAAACATTAAAAATACAACAAGGCAGTGCGAAGATATGGCATTTAAATTTCGAAAAAAATCTATTTTTAGTAACAAAATGGCCGATTTTTCAGAATTTTAAGCACCATATCTTTGCACCGCTTTGGCGTATTTTCAATGTTTTTACAGTTCTGAGATCCTTTGTAGGACAATCTCTTCAAAAAAGTTCCTAGCATGTTCTTAGCTCGTGTTTAATTTTTTGGCGCCAAAGTTGGCACGTTATTTTCCCACCAAAATGTAACAAAATCGAAAAACAAAAACGACATGATTTTTAGGAATGGCAAGTTCTATCCTGTGAGGAAGTTTCGTGATATTCCAAACTAACGACAGAAAGTTATTTGTACGTGGCCGAATTTGCTGTCTTTTGTGCCAACCGTGGTTAAAGTCTTTGCTCTATCTTTTTGTTCGCGTTTATGCAGTTTTGTGCACGGTGCACTGTCAATTAACAGATTCTATTTCAGTATAATGAACGAATCATCCAACAGCTTCAGTTCAGTCATTCAACCATGTTATTTAAATATTAATAAACCTAAAACAAAGGATGTACACGGTGTAAGGTACGGCTCAACATAAAATCCCAGCTCATTATAACCGCTTTGAAGTTTACTGAGTTTCCAGACCATGTTTCGAAAGATTATTCTCTAATCGACCTTCTGTGTCTTTTTTCAGTGCCAGGGGGTGGCTGCTTCTGTTTACTGTACTTGGCGAGTGACAAATCTTGACGAATAACACTTACACAGAAAACAATGGAGATGGCCAAGATTTCTGCATGGTATTTTGAGTCATGAGGTTTTATGGTTTTGATGGCATGCAACATGTACGCACTGCGTACCTATTTTTAAGAATATTGCGATGATATTTTACGGTTTTACCAACCGCGAAGGCCGGTGTGAACGCCTGAGCAGGCGTCTTGTATCAACATAATCAGGGTTTAAATTGTAAACCTTTTGTTTGAATATGATTTGACAATAAGGTAGTTGACACGGAGACATGACATGAACAGTCGGCAACTGCCAACTATGTTGAATACAGGCGTTTTAAAAGAACGATGCTTTGCGTGCTATGTCATGGGTTAACTAAGTGTAATTTGGCTGCCAAAAAGCACACTATACTTAGTGCGTACACAACATAGTTAAATTTATGCATGGGCATTGTTTAAGCATGCAACGCAGCCAGGGGCAAGTCAATAGGATCGTGCATGGGATTGAAGTATGTGCGTTGAATACTTTTTTATAATTGATCATGCTTTTGTTATTGCCTGTGTCGAAACATTAAAAGCAATTTCTTCAACTCTACAGAGTGCAAAAAATCCCTGAAAACCTTTGAAGTACAGGGTGTCTCCCCAAAAAATACCCTCAATAGAAATTATCATATTCATTTGTTATAATTTGAATGCCTGAGCACCATGTTGAACACAAGAGCGTGTAAACACAACTGAATTGAATTTTTAAATACCAGGAGCATGAAAGTCCTTGGCTTAATAACAATAGGATAATTTCTATAGATGGTACTTTTTTGGGGATACCCTGTACAATGTTTTTAGAATTTGCATGCAGATTCAGAACTAATTGATCCCAAGCATGCGTAAACACAATAGTTGACCCTTCGCAGTCGAACTGATAATTAGTTTTTTGCGTTACAAATAATTAAACTTTTTGTTATTCTAATTTCTATCAACGCGGTTAGTTAGAATGTATTTTCAAATCCCAGGAGCAACATAAGTAGCACAAACATTGAAATGCTGGTAAGCAGCAGAATTATGCAAATTATAGTGTTTGCAGGGTTTTTTATACACCCTGAAGTTTTCGAAGTAACGTGGATTTAATTTGACGTCTAATATTTCCATGCTATTGTCGTTCTGATGTCACAGATATTAGAGTAACAGTAGGATAGAAAGATTAAAAAAAGTTTATGGTAGATTCTCATGTTTCGCGCACAATAAAGCTAGGGTTAGGGATGGGTTGTGTTTGCGATCAAGATCAAAGATATATATTTGTAACCGAAACAAGGATTTATTCATATTTACAATAATGACGTCACAACGATTAAGTTAGTGTTGAGCTTATTGTCAGTTACGATGGGTTAGGAGCTCACGAGATTGTATTTAAACTGGGGTGCGTTGTTAATTTGGAAAAATGAGGCAGTTTTTTATATATCGTCAAATTAAGGAGCAAGTCAGATTTATACTACTGACAACTATATACACTGTTATTTTCGGGGTGTTATTTTAACACCAAAAAGAGGGGTTACGACGTTTAGTCTAAAATAATCCTTTTTGGGGGGTTACAGATAACACCAATTAGGGTGTTAAAATTTAACCCCAGTTTTGGAGTTAAAATAACACTCATTGGGTGTCAAAATATAACACCTTTGAAGGAGTTAAATAAGTCTAACTCCGTTTCAGGGGTTAAAAAAATTATTTCTTCGAATGTCAGAAACTTACCTTGCGAAATGGTCAATATATATCTTTATGCTATCGTCTTTTAAAAAACAGTACCTTCGGGGATCAATATATTAAAATATCGATGTGTTGGTTGCATAGCAACTGGAAACTGCGAAGGAATTACAGTACGCCCACGTTATTGTGGCACGCTATCCATAAATGCACATGCACATACACGGAAGTATACAACTTACTATTAAAGTCAATGAATCACATACAATCGAAGTTTGCTTGATATTTTTGTTTCATTTGCATTAAAAATATATCGAAATTGTCATATAAAGTCTTGTGTTCTGAGATATATCATTGCTTTCTGAAAGACTAAACAAGTTACGAGTTGACAAACGATGAAAATACCTGTACAACAACTATAATCCTCGGAATATTGTGAATATAGTATACAAGGTATTAATATTATAACCAGTTTATATTTTAACTTTAATAAAATTTAACGTTGAAAATATCTATCAAAACATTATACAATTATCTTCCTCAATATTAACTTATTTACGAAACTGTCACTATGGTACTTTTGCCAATTAAAGGCCTATACATGGTGTATAAAAAAATGAACCAAAACAATATAATGTGGCCTTTATGAGGCATTATTGTCATGTTCCTTTATCAAATTAGTTCCAAATTGTTAGACAGAGTGAAATATAGTAAGTGCTCAATATAGGAAATTCCAACAAGAATACAAATTGTTGGCAATGCTGTGTTGTTATTTTGCATGCCATCTACAGGTAACAATGGATAATCTGATAAAACAAGATTTTGCTTATATTAACCCATTAAGCGCCAGCACTCTCCCCTTGAGGAGTAAAATCGTCTGGCGTTAGATAGAGTAAAATACTAAAGTAGGGTGCATCAGTGTGCATCGCCACTCAATGGGTTAAGATAACCATGCAGGAGCCAGTTGTTTCAAAGGCGTTTAGCTTAAACGGTGGATAAGCACAAATTTCAAAACATTCCTATTCATTTTGTAAAAAATTGAACTTCAATTTTATCAACTAAATGTGTAGTTCAATGCATGGTTGTTATGTTTGGACAGCAAATATTAGTTTGATTGTAGTCTATAGTTCATAGATTTGTTTGATAGTTTAAGCTAAACGTCCTTGATACAACCGACCCCGGGGTTTCAAGTTTTAGGCAGAATAAAAATTATGTACCGGTACATAAATACAGATGTAATGCCATCATACATAGTGGTTACGATGATGATGATATGCCAAGGTTTTGGAAGATTCGCAAAATTGTAGTTGTTGCAAAAATCTCGCAGTAATCTAGTTTGTGATGCAGCCACTAGATACCATCTGTTTTAATAGCCATTTCCAGGGTTATGAGGTTACCATTCCAGATGATGACCAGCTGAGAAATTGAAAAGGAGGGAGGATATGTTTAGAATTTTATAACTGTTATGTGGGAATTTAAATCTCTATAGTCCTCTTTACTATGCATATAATCAGCTACTTATACAGTAAAATTGGCCAAATGAATTTTGTATCATATATTGTTAAGGAATGTACAGTACCTGCTTTACTCTTTATCACATGCAATGTGCTGCTGTCATTGTGACAATTATTTTTATAGTTTTTGTGACTCAATCTTACTGAATGTAAAGAGTTGATACCCTAAAAACTATATGGCATTATTTTGCATACATGCAGTGAACCCTCTCCTATAGAGGAAAGGGTCAAACCATATGAATGCCGTCGCCACATAAAGGCTAACACATTAACCTATAAGCCTAAAAGGCCTACAAGGCTTTCCATCTGGTTTGAAAACAAAGCAGAGTGAAGTAGTCACAATGAAATAACTGTGTTGCATGATCTATAGGTAACCTTTAAAAGTTTAGCAGAAAGTGTTGGCATACACTCTGGTTGACCAACTATGTTGAAAAGGTTTACCTTTGATGAGGAAAATGATGTCCAGCATATATTGGACAAAGTAGTAAATAATCACAGAGCATTATTAGCCATTTTCCAATTGAGACTGCAAAGCATGTGAGGATTGTTTGGAGGGACAGTGCAATAGACATCGCCAGTCATAAGACACAGAACAAATACATCCAATAGTGTAAACAACTTTTAGGGAATTTTTTTAGAGATAATGAGGCATCTTTTAAACTTTCTTGCACCAATTTTAACTCATAAAGTTTCTTCCCACTTTGTGTTGTCCCTCCAAACAATCCATAGATGTTATGCGGATTGTCAATTCGGAAATGGCTAATTGTGGTCTAAGGCTCAATGAATTTACAAATGCATGACAAACTCTTGTTACTTAATGTTTAACAATGTCTCATTGACTTATTCCAATGATGCCATGCCTAGCATGACAAGTAGCTTTTTGTCAGTTCATTCACTAAACCACATGTGTAATAGAAGAATCACAGCTAAAAATATATTAAAAATATTGGAAAGTTTTGTTAAGTGCTATCAAATATTTGAGTATTAGTGACCGGTCATTATTTATGGTAGGGGTGGGGGCCGAAGAGAAAGTATAATGAAGCCGGATAAAATTATTACCCCACCTTTTTCAAAACAAAATTTCTAGCTACCCCACCGGTGGAATGCCAGAAAATTTTTTTACCCCACCCAAATTTTATTGCAATGTCAAAGGTTCAGACATAAAATATGTAATGAAACAGTTTAGTATTTTGTATGTGTATTACTCATCAACTAAAGGTACAAAATTGCCCTTGATGAGTAAGATCATCTGCTGTTAAAGAGTAAATAATAATTAATATAGGGTGATTTGACCACAGTGGCCAATATAATTAAAAGGGAATAGGATTGATTGGTAATACTTTTTTACAAATATCCCTTGTCCATTATTTCTTGTGGAGTAATTAAAGCGCACTAACAGTCATGCCTTATTATGGGTTACTCCTACAATAGCAAGATACTATATAAAGAATTATAGTTATCTGAAGGCTTAAAATTTGTCTACTTGTAAAATTGAAACATGAATGGGTTTTTATAGTTTGTATTCAACGCTATATTCTCTTTTCAGGTTTCACAAGATAGTGCAATACTAGTCCCATAAACATATATTAACCATGCACTGATATAAAACCTGTACAGCATATATTTCAATATTTTAGAACACTAGCCGTATTTCACCACCCTATCTCTTTCCCACTTTAAAGTTTCACTGTATTATGCATTTCTTTATTAATTAAAATGCAATTTTATTTTGAAACAGTTTCACAAAATATGTGTTCACCCATGATTGCAACTATCTAAATTCTAAAATTTCCTCTGAAATTCCTTTAACATTTCCTTACTATAGACAATCACACGTATTATCATGGAATTTTAAAGGAATTCCTTAAGAATTCCCAAGGAATTCTTGAAGTTTATGAATCAATTTAATATTTTAATTTGTAAACAATACAACGATACTAAAGTATATCTCCCATGTGAGAGTATCTGAATTTAGAAAATGATGTTACTGTAAATTAACGAGAAAATTATACAACGTGAAGATCTAAAGATATTCATCCGAATTCCAAGTATGATTATATAAACAATTAAATTAATCTGTAAAACGGGTAAATGGATTTCTCTTATTTTATCCATCTACATATATACGTCTGCTAGTAAAGAAAAAAGGCTGGTTGCCAAAGAACAATGTTTGAGCTGAACATATTATGAACTAGCCATTGGAATGCTTCTCCAGATTCACACGGGGCATATTTCATGATTTGCTACCTGAATTGTCCACATGGTTTACAAGCACATACAGGATATAAATAGTAGTTATACAGTATCAAGTGTAGATGCCCAAAAGTTAAATCCTGAAAATTTAATAGACTGTACATATACTTTTTGAGATATGTAATAAGGGGATGTTTATAAGGGGGCGAGGCTGGATGCCCGGGGTTAGGGGGTACAGACTTCAGGTCACTTTTCTTGAGGCAAGATCTCGGGCTAAAGAGGCGGGATCTCGCTTAGCTATAGCTGGGCACGTTTTTTATCCATATATACACAAGGTGAACTTAAGTAAGAAATAACAACAAAGGCAGGATCTCGCCAAAACTGGCCAACTTCGGTACCCTAGCTGTGGTTGGCTTGCAGTTGCACCATATAAACAGCCCCTATATATAGGAAGTATATATGTTGTCTGGTAATTGGAGTCTTTGGAGATTTTGTGTGTAAATGAATATAAAAATGACCCTTTATGGGTGGGTTGAGGGAGGTGTTTCATCTGTCAACATTTTGGAAAGCAATATTTTATTAAAAAATTAGAATCTGATAATAGTATGTATTGTGTGTGATTAAAGTAAGGTTATTGGCCACCCCACCTGAAGCAAGTATTATTTTTCAGTTACCCCACCATTTTCTCTTCGGCCCCCACCCCTGCCATAAATAATAACCGGTAATACATCTTGGAAAGCATATAAATCATTTTCTCATTTTGATAACTGTCAGTAGTCAGTATACCACCATTTGATGCCCTATCACACTTGTTGGAATAGGCAATTCCAGCTTTTAGTTTATGCGTGCAGGGGTTGATGGGAAGTAAGGTACCATATCACTGATTATGCTGAAAAAATAAAACCGGGGGCAGTGTAAACACAGAGTGACAGCTTATATTTGTAAATAGTGAAATATCTTAGTTGTTTCAGCAGTTTTTATTGAAATTTTTCAGCATAAACAGCAATATGATACTTTACTTCCCATCATCCCCTGCATGCATAAACTAAAAGCTGGAATTGCCTGTTCACTTACTGAATTGTTCATTAACCCATTGAGTTGCATTGCACCCTGATGCACCCTACTTTAGTATTTTACTCTGTCTAACACCAGCCGATTTACTCGTTATGGGGAGAGCACTGGTACTTAATGGGTTAACAGGCCTATATGCCCGTGTGTCTAGTTAACCCATTGTGTCGCATTGCACCCTGATACACCCTACTTTAGTATTTTACTCTGTCTAACGCCGGAGTATTTTACTCTGTCTAACGCCAGACGATTTTACTCGTCAAGGAGAGAGCGCTGGCGCTTAATGGGTTAAGATATATGTACATATATTTTATAAATATTTAGTCGTACTGTATTAATATCAAAATTGTAAAGACATTTCATGATTTTTCGTATAGTAATATAATTAACCCATTAAATGCCAGCGCTCTGCCCTTGACGAGTAAAATCGTCTGGCGTTAGACAGAGTAAAATACTAAATTAGGGTGCATCAGGTTGCAATGCGACTCAATGCGTTAATATATTAATTCTAAATGCCGTGCCCGTGGGGAGTGGCAATCCCAGTTGAAATAATAAATATTGAGAGTATATATACTTGAGTTTTTTAATAAGCTTGGAATACCTCTGCAAATACAGACGCCTGTCAAGGTGTGTATGGTATGATCATAAAAAGAATCTGAATTTCAAATCAGCCATATGATCAACCAATTGGGCCAATTCGAACTGAACATGCAAGGCAAAAATTAAGTTGTAAACTACTCTTCTGGGGCCGGTTGTATCAAAGGTGTTTAGCCTGAACAGTGGATAAGTAAAAAAATATCAAACAAATTTATGAACTATTGACTACAAGAGGGTCTGAATGGGGTTATCTGACTACTGACATTTGCCTGAATTTTTGACTGACAACTGACAAAATATCCTAACTGACTACTGAGAAATGATGAAAAAAATTATAAGTCAGCATTTTGCTGTAACTGACTACTGACAGCTTGCAATATATCGCACTGACAACTGACAACTGGCTTAAATTTTAGCTGACAACTGACACCCAAAGACCCCCATTAAGACCCTCCTACAATCAAACTAATATTTTCTGTCTAAACATAACAACTATGCATAGAACTGCACATTTAGTTTATGAAATTTAATTATTTACAAGATGAATGGGAATGTATTATAATTGTTTTGCCTATCCACCGTTTAAGCTAAATGCCTTTGATGCAACCTATTAAACAACCGACCCCAGGGGCCGGTTGTTCGTAGCGCGTTTAGCCTAAACGGTGGATAAGTCCAGAATATCAAGCAAGTCTGTGTATTCATTGGAACAATCAAAATATTTTTTCAATCTGAAAAGAACACTTATGTATACAACAACATATTTAAGGTTTAAAACTTGTATTCAGTTATTCACAAAACGAATGAAAATTTTACTTATCCGCCGTTTAAGCTAAATGGGCTACAAACAACCGGTAGATAAACTAACCTTCGAAATGTTCTTCATCCATAATTTGATTCTTAAAGCATTCATTCCTTATATATAACAGGAAAATTCACAGATCTGTTCGATAAAATATCAACTTGAACGCCATATATATGTATTAAATCATGTGACACACTGACACTTGCTCTTGACACCAGTAACCCCTCAAACTGAGTTAGATTCACTAACCCCCCCTTACGTGTTACTTTTGAATACTGATTAGCTTGCGAATGCCTGTAACCCCTCAAAGGGTATTATTTTAATTCCAGTTATGGAGTTAAAAGAGCTCAAATTTTCAACTCCCGTATTACCCCTCTAGAATCCCTTCAAAGTTTTGTTAATTTTAAAATAACACCCCGAAAATAACAGTGTACTAGTATAAACTGACCAATGAGATTCCCCGTATTTATAGCATCATGCATGCAAAACATTCTGGTCTGTTAACAACAATGCATTCTGGTCGGTTAACAGCAGTGCATTCTGGTCGGAGAAATGGAAGTAAAATCCTACTCTCAGAGCTCAATATGAATTAGAACTGCTGACTTACTCGCTCGATTCAGGCTCGCTCGCTGCGTCAGCAATAAAAGCAAGATGAACAATTAAACGAAACTACAAATTTAGGCCCTGTTTACTTAATAGCTCTACGGCCTAAGCCGATGTATAGTCTGTACAAGATTCGCTTGTCACGACAAAGAGTTTTACAGTTTCAGAATACCCCGAACGCTTGAAAATTGCGACTATATGATAAAATAAAACTAAGATTGTGAAGGGTATAACATTTGTAGGCAACCATTGCTTGGCAAGTGTCCGGCGAAACAAGCGAATCCGCATATTTCTGTATAGCGTGAACAGGTTACGCGATGTTTTATATTTGGGTTTATTTAAATAAAGTCAGATCTAAGAGCATATTTAAACTAAATATTAAGGGCAATAGCCATATTGTTCAAGACAAGAGAAAGCAAATTTCGTGTGAATTACCACTTGGAGACGCCTAAATGCTGCTTGGAAATCATGTTGATATACAGTTGTGCCTTTGCCTTTGCCTGTTACTGTGGGTGAAAATCTCCAGAAATGGTTCATGCCAAACCTCGCTACACATAAATAATATCGATCGATTGAAAAGTGTTTTGGCTGTTTATTTGTTTCGAAGCCGACTTGTTTATAATTTTCTGTTAATTAAATTATGAATATCTCGCCACTCCTTGACGGGTATAGCTGTCAAATATATCCATATCACGTGACTGGCCCAGAACAGGGCTTTCTCGTCTCTCCCTCATCCTCATACGGAGGTTGATCGATTACAGTACATCGTATACATTTTCATAACGAAAACAAGCTAGACGCATGCAATTAAACACTCGTGAGAATAATGCATGCAAACACTTAGGAGTTACTCGACAAGTCGCAAGTATCATCATGAAATGATTGACGACTTTGTATTTTCATATCTTCGGTTCAGTGCATGTAATGAAGACAGTAATATTATCATTCGATTCAGTGGAACAATATCAACTATGAATTTTCTCTGTGTTGGTGTAATGTTCTCAGGTGAATATGATGCTTGTGATGTTACTCTGAGTGTATATCCATACCTGGCAGGCTTGAAAAACTGATTACATGATTACAAGAGTACAGCGATATCGAAGGAACTGCATCACATACTCGAACCGACCTGACCACGCAGCTCAGTTGACAGAGCTTTGGGCTAGTTTTCCAAAGGTCGTAGGTTCGATTCCCACCGTGGCCATGTCAGGCATGTTTTTCAAGCCTGCAAGGTGTGGATTTGCTCTCAGAGCAACATCACAAGCATCGATTTATCAACTAATTCCTCACAATAGATTTAGGACATTGCAGCGATTTGTGGCCTTTGAAAGTCAAGCGAGATCGTACACTATGAAATTACGCAATTGTCTGATAAATATATCAACTAGCCATACCATTCGCTGAACAGAACTTATCTTCTTTGAATTGGCTTTGTTCGAATCATTATCAAAAGCACTATATGGAGTAAGATTTTCGAGTTCGTATCTTCAAATTTGCATCTTTTATCACGGTATATTTCCGTCCATTTCATATTCGGCTGTGAGCTAATCCCAAACCGAAAGGCAATTTAAAACGTCAACACAATGCGACCTTGGTATTCTAAGACTCTGGGAATGCCAGACATCGATTGATTCGATTCTAAATGTCAAAGTGCACCAATACGCGTGATTTTGACGTAGTCAGGCTGCGTAGTATAGCGTATGGCATAGGCGTGCGAGAAAAACAGATATTTTGAAAATTTTAAAATAAATATTTCTACTCGCCGTATTCAAACGATACTTTCTACATCAAAACGCTTGAATGCAAGGAATATTTTTACTCATATGGCCTTTCAGAGAATAACTGAAGCTTTAGAAGACATTTAAGTTTGTTTCTCGTAATGAGATCGATAATGTTTGACCACAGTTAATAGAAGGAGATTCCTTCTATTAACTGTGGTTTGACTAAGGGTGAGTAAATGTACGATTGTTTTGGTTTGTGCAATATTTTGACGGCATTCGACTCCCCGTTCAAAACGTTATTTCATGAGAATTTCAACGCTGCTTTTGGTTTTGAAGATGAGGGGTGAATACGCGCTGAGATGCATTGTACTGTAAATGCGACTATCGGTTTATTCACAACAATTTGGCATGTCTGGATGTGGCAACATTATGCAACTAGTTTACTTCGGAAGTGAGCAAAGGTTTGGCAATAGAGTCAAGCATGACGAAGTGACGGCGTACGTTTGATTTTAAGCAAAATCGGAGACCTTCATTGAATGAAACTAAAACGACGAAAATTATCGTTTGCTTTGTTTTCAGGAGAGGACCATCCATTATTTTCTCGCTTACGCTTGCATCCTTATAATAAGTTTGATACGTAGCTACGTGTGTAAATGATACGCACGTTCGATACGTGCGTGTGTATAAAGAACGACATTTGTGTATATCAGGCAGCATTACGTCTTTGTAATTAGGGTAATTATCGTAGGTCACTAGTTACAGGTCTAAACCTTAGAGCGGAACTGAGTAATTATCATCACATATCGCACGCGTTCATCGTACTTTCACCATGAGATATTTATAAGACAACTAAATGAAATAGTAACTACCTGATCTTTACAGCCTTCAGCACATCCCGAGATATTGAGTTCAAGGCTATCACATAACCCAATCACCACAATCAAAAACCAAATTATTTGATCACGATACATCAGAACTGCAACTCCCGACAAGGATTGTGTTTTAGTGAACACATGTGAAACTTTTGCGAATTTCGAAGGTCCTACGTCTCGGGCTACTAGTGAGACGTCGGAAAAAGCACAAGCTTTTATATCAAAATGTAAGAGGGATTATGTAACAAAAAATAAACGGGGGGGGGGAGGTTGGGGGTTGGGGGTGGTGAATAGGTTTGCAAATATACACAAAACTTCAGCAGATACAACAATATATATGAAACAAGTGTGGCATAATGCAAGAATTAAACGTTCTTTCAAGATCAGCTTTTGTCAGACAAAGACGTCCATGGAAAAACGTCCATTAATGCAATCGGCTGGACATTCCAAGTTTGGAAATGAGGTGCATATATAATGTCTTTTGCGGCTATCGTTGGTTCCCGATATCGAAGGGATGGATCACATCTCCATATCTGAAACACTGTGATTGCGAGTATTAAAATGCCTGGTAACAGGTTGATCATCGTTACCAATGACTGCATGGCGATACACACCAAATTTTGGCCTCAAAGGTATTCCTATTTGTCCTGTATAATGCATACCACGTCCACTGTATGAGATGCATGCAGTAAATAGGAACCAGCTTGGCTTCGCATTGAGATTTTGGTGCCTAAATGGTGGTGGCAGCATATATAAAATCACAGCTTCTGCATTTCACAACTCGGCAAGGAAACGTGTCATTGTGTGTCAACGAAACTTCTGATAGGGAGCTATATGGACTAAGATTTCACGGAGACTAAGGGGTTATTGGAGAAAGTGGAAGATGTATGTTTCGGGGTCGTTTTTCAAAATGTGTAAGTTCTACCTAATCATGCAAATTATAAAACAACGGTAACTCCGACACATTTTAATCGTTCTAGCTTTAGCCATCATCAGGAATGATGCTAAATTACATCACATTATTTTATATATATATATATATATATATATATATATATATATATATATATATATATATATATATATATATATATATATATATAATATATAGGCGAG
>CACRXK020000355.1:0-13604 GCA_902702795.2 Paramuricea clavata
CGGTGAATATGTTTGACACAGTAATATAATACTAAATCCTACCTTTCAAGTTAAATACAACATTTTGTGCTTTTTTTCTTTTTCTGGGACGATTTTTTCAATATTTTGTCGATTTTGAAACCAAATTTGCCGAATCATTCTTTTTGAAAAGCATTATTTACTACCCAGGTGGTAAATAATGCCTCAGATTTACTAGTCAACTAGCCAATCAGAACGCGCGAAAGCTCATTTGATATGCAAAATTTATACTAATCCCTGATAATCACCGAGCCTGAGTCGAATAATTGTTTTAGTATTTTTACACAAGTCTTTTGTGTTTTTTGGGACTGAATTTATTTTAATTAATTTCGCTTATTTCTTTATCAGTATAATGGTCACACAACGGCTAGCCGCCATTTTGAAAATTTCGGTTTTGTTATATTCACTTTGAGGTGACTAACAGCTTAATACGTCAAATTTGACCAATCAACTTGTAGGATTTGTTATATTCACTTGTGCAAAAATACTAATTGCCAATATTAGCCAAGATACAAGCAAATTCTTCCAAAAATGCTACCTTGAGTTTAAACGCCTATATCTCGGTTAACATTCCATAGAAATGGTCAAGGCATACACAGAAATTTAAGTTAGATATTACTGCGTTCAATAAATTTTATTTGATTAAGATGGCTTCTTTAGTTTTTTAATTACAATAAGTCAAAGAGGAGGAACATTTTTTTGCGCCACCCGGTAGATCTATCAGTTCTGTCTGAAATACTCTCGCCAGGGCACGCTAACACCTATAAGAAAGGTAACCCCCATTTTTTTCGTGCTCTATTTTACTTAGAACATAGACTAACAATATAAAACAATTCTGGGGGAGACTAGAATGTTTTTAAAGGTTTTTGGTTTCGGTCAACATATGAATTATGTGCTGATTAATTTAACGCAGCGCGTAAGACAGTAAAAACTCTTTGCTCTACAGGGTGTTCCAAAAAAACAAAAAAAAATTGAAATAACGTATTGTTAGAATTTGAATGCCTCAGCACTCTGCTGAACCCACAAGCTAGTGCATAAAAAAGCTTGACATAAGTAAATTTTATGCATAAAGAAACTGTTTAATTTAAGAAGCTGCTTTAAATTCCCAAGAGCAGAAAATCGTACGCTTTACGGCAGATATATTTTAATATCTTAATAAGTCAACATTTATAATATGTGCACCCTGTCAATATTTACGCATCTTTGCGCTCAGCTTAGTGCTAAGGCATTCAAATTCTAACAATACGTTGTTTGAATGTGATGCTGTGATGTTACTCTGAGTGTATATCCACACCGGGCAAGCTTGAAAAACATGCCTGGCCGTTGTGGATATGCACTCCTAGTAACATCACAAGCATCATATTTGCCTGAGTACATACATTACACCAACACGGTTTTTTTGGGACACCTTGTAGTACGCAGGCATTCAAATTATAACAATAGGATAATTTCTAAAGGTCTTCTTTTTTTTGAGACACCCTGCATTTTGTCTTATTTTAGGATGCCAGTAATGAGATGACTCGCCGTCGACTTCGGACGAAATTAAAAGCTGCTTCGCCTCCGTTTCATGCCAAACAGACGAAGACCCAAATAAAACAGTCATCGATAAACTACGGAGACGAATCGATTACTTAGAACAGGATTTAAAAGAGACGAAAGAGAAGTTGAACCTACAGCAACAAAATAAAGATATCTCCTCTTGCATTAAACAAAGAGAATGATCGATTCAGTAATGGTAATTCAAAGAAAAAGGTGAAGGAACTTATTGCAACTTTTGAAGAAACGTTGCAACAAAATGGCACGCACCACGACGGAGTCATTAATGAGAATACAGAGTGTCTGAAAAAAGATGAACCTTTAGAAATCACCCTTTTGTTGTAAACACCCAATCTTCATTACCCCTGGGAGTTTAGAATGCATTGTAATCGCAGCATGTCCAGCAGGAATACAGCACTCTAGATTACAAGTTATTCAGTATTGTACTGGGAAATCCAGAACAGTAGAATTTTTATGAAATTTTTAAATGGGAACCTAGTAAGAAAAGGGACCCGATTAGGCATTGAGAATTTGTAAAAGACAACTTTTCGGGGGACCTGGGGGTGCTTATTCAGAATTGTTTCTACTTTTTAGCCTCCATTCTCCAGGGGCCGGTTGTTGAAAGGTTGGATAGTGCTAACCCTTGGTTAAAATTTAACCTGCTGTTTTAGTTTGTGTATTTCTGCACGTCTGTTTATTTCAAAACCTCAGAGAAGTAAACTCCTATGGATCCAGACAATTGGATCGCTGGAGAAATATTTCCAAATTCATAGACAAGTTGTCAGGAAGTTTGCTTTGAACTTTAGGATAACCTAAGGTTAAGCTAATTAACCCAGCTTTGAACAACCGGCCCCACAGGTTGATTTCGTGCATTTTCAGACACAATTTTTGATACGTTTCATTCATTGAAAGATTGAATATTAGGCCATGTAAAATTCGATATAAAATTTGAAAAGATTAAGTGAAAATAGGCTTAACTGATTGTCTTCTTTGTGCTCATCGTTCTTTTGAACAATTTAACCAGAATTTGTGATTATGAATGCACCCCTTTCCCAAATTAAAGGGAAATGGCAGTCACAACAGGGGTCACGCAATATTTTTATCAACCACTAATCATTTTGCACTGAAAGCTCAGCCTCGTCCCCTATTGGCTAGCTCATTGAATGCAGAAACTTTATCTAATATATTCAATAAGCAGCTTATACAGTACACACCCGCGTAAAAGAACCACTATTTTTATGTTAGGTTAAGCTCTGGGCAAACTAGGACTCATTGTTGCGGAAACATTGTTTTCTACCAATGTTTCGCCATGTTTCCAAGAGTGGGCAAACACTTGGACACATTAGTGAGAACAGGGCCGTAGCGAAGGGGGGTATTGGGGGGTGGTTAACCCCCCCCCCCAACTTTTTTAGAATTAACATATTCGGAAAATCGGGTTGGTCATTCGGAAAATTACGGCAGTAATAGTATAACAAAATTTTAGTTGTTTAAACAAAGAAAATATTATAAAATATATTGTATTGTCAGTATCATAAACTGATTTACAAAATCACGGCATTTACATGGATAACATTTAACAAATCGTAGACTCGGTAAATGTTTTTCGGTTTATTACTTCCCAGGACCGTAGCAATGGGGGCGGGGGAGGGGCAGCCCTCAATATATCTTTAAAATACTGACAATTGATTAATTTTAAGCGGCTACATTATACCCATGACAAACCGCAAAGAATCATATTACCCATATACGTCTTCGCCCATTTAGTTCTTCTAAATTGTAAGCAAATTAATTGTAAATTTCGACGTGCTAAAACTCTGTTTTCTGACCATCAGAATTCTGTCAAAACTTCCCCCAAAGTCCACGAAATGGCATTTCAGAGACTCTAAATCTAAAAATTTCCTCGGGCCTTCGGCCCTCGCCACCCCCTTATCAAAAATAACTTTCTACCGAATTGCTATTTTTGTTTGTAAATTGCGTTTTCATTTAATCATTTTCCGGATAGAAAACACCTTCGTGGCTTCGTATGCCATGAAATATTCGGAATTTTTTTTCGTCATTCGGAAATTTTTGGCCTGTTACACCCAACCCCCCCCCCCAACTATGCATGCTTAGCTACGGCCCTGAGTGAGAAACATAGGGAAACATCAAATGTTTCTGAATTCGCTAGGAAACATGCTTAACAATGTTTCTACGGGTGGGCAAACAGGGACTACATTTGAGGAAACATCGGGAAACATCTAGTTTGCCCAGGGCTAAAGGCTGAAGTCGTTCTTACGCCTGGTTCATACTAGCAATTCTGTTAGCGATTTTTCTCCTGACAAATGTGATTGAATGAATGGCATGCAAAAGAGAGAATTGTTTACTTCTGCAAAGCGACTCTATACTTTTGAGTGCGAGTTCACTCATTTGCATCCGTCACGACCATCCGGGAACACAAAATCGTCGACAAAATTCTACTGTGAAACGCGCTTTATGCAGAGTGTATAAAACAGGTAGATGGCGCCGAAGAGAAATGTTTTTCTTGGAAAACATTTTGCCCACCCCTGGCCAAAAACTTTACAAAAGGATACCATTCAGTTGTCACACGTGTCCTTTACCATTTCTGTGACATGAGTGCGCAAATTTCTGCAGTCTAAAGTTCCATGTTGTCTGTACATGTACTTTCTTTGGACTACCATTTGCCACCTGCATGAGAAATCGGAAAATGATCAAGACAGTGACTCTGATTGATTTACATATTGTATTGACATATCACTGTTGACATTGCCTTTTAGTCTTCATCCTTTGGAAATGACAATAAATTTTTATTACCCATTCCTTGAGTTGTTTTGTTTTTCATTTACCAAACTATTTACTCACTCAAAATTTTGTTTACCCAACCCTTTTCTCTTCGGTGCCACCCCTCACCATAAATATTGACCAGTCCAAAATCGTCAAGGTTGATCGCAAATGGTAATAATACTTTTGTATAATTGATTCGCGTTTGTGAATAATTAGCGAAGCCAATATTATTGTATTTTTTATGCAAGCGTACATTATATTTTTGTTGCGTCAGGTTGATTTATTCTTATGGATGTTGAGTTTTCCCAATGGATTAATTTATGAGAAAACTCGCTTCACAATGCATATAAGCCAATGAGAAAGTAGCCTGTGAACAGGTTCTCTTTGAAAAGCTTGTTTGCAGGCTGAGAAAGGGGAAACAATTTTCTCGCAGGCGGCAAAACGTTTCGTCCAATCTGAAATGATGCATCGATGACGTTTCAGTAAATTCGCTCATGGCGGGAATTTTCCCACATTTTGTTATGACTTTGTTTATTTTGCCTGAAGATGAACAAAGTCAAGTCCGTAGGTAAACAAACGGTTTGTTTACATTTTGAACTGCTGTATTCTTTTAACAATATGATGTACTAACACCATTTTGGTTCGCTATGCTTCTCAATGAAAATGAAATTGAGTTTAGGTCCAGAAAAATTCGAAACATTCGAAATTTGAGCAATGTTTCAATCAGAGATCCTCACATTGTTATGAGCAGAACCGATGCGCAGAATGGACTTGACTTCCATTTTAGTTTTTGTCGCTTTATATCGTGACTTTCAGAACATTAGCAGAGAGATAATGAAAAGGAGGATGTAAGAGGTAAGTGGTTATAATTCTGTATATGAGAGTTAATTTTGAACGGACACAGTGTAGATTATTAGTGGCAATAATAGCAAAACTTGGTTGATAGGAATGGAAGTGCGTGAAAAATCAAGGGAAATTCGACGTTTCGAGCGAAGGCCCTTCGTCTGGGACAAACTTCTCGACGATGAGAACTAACTTCCCAACGAAAGAACTTCGCTCGAAACGTCGAATTTCTCCCTGTATTTTACAAATCGCTGCGAGAAAGATGTATCAGTTTCCTCTGCTCAAAAGAGTCCACCCTGTACCATGAGGATGGGTTAATTTCAGTTTTCGTTTGTGTTTTTGCTTTTATTCTCCATTACAGTATTGTATCTGTTGCGAAATCTCGCCATCGATAGTTTTTGTTTTTGTAAAGTGGAAACACCACATGAATTCTTTCTGACGCCATATTTTGATACAACCTCGTCCCCAGGCCTGGGGACGGGGTTGATTTTGATACTCGTGTTGTTTACAAACTGTGTCTCTGAATATTCTCATTTTTATGATCAGAAATTCTGTAAGAACCGAAGTATTATAAAGACTCAATTAAGGCAGACTTGAGAGAAGGACTTGGGTGATATTTTTTATAAACATCATCTGAGCATACGTGGGACTATTAAAGATCAAAAGCTGAAAGCCTGAAACCATGTCTAGGAAATGTGATGTTTGTAACAAGGTATTTTCACAGAGAAGTTCTTTGGTAAAACATAAAAGAACACACAGTGAAGACAAACCTTATAAATGTGATGTTTGCAACAAAAGATTTTTTCAATCAAGCCATTTAGCTAGACATGAAAGAACACATACTGGGGACAAACCTTTATATGAATGTGATGTTTGCAACAAAAGATTTTCGCGGTCAGATGGGCTAGCGGTTCATAAGAGAACACACACTGGGGACAAACCTTATGAATGTGATGTATGCAACAAATGATTTTCACAATTTAAATTAAGCGACTTAATTGTACATAAGAGAACACACACTGGAGACAAGCCTTATGAATGCGATGTTTGCAATAAAAGATTTTCAAAGTCAAGCACTTTAACCATTCATAAGAGAACACATACTGGAGTCAAACCTTATGAATGTGATGTTTGCAATAAAAGATTTTCAAAGTCAAGCACTTTAACCATTCATAAGAGAACACATACTGGAGACAAACCTTATGAATGTGATGTTTGCAATAAAATATTTTCAAAGTCAATTGCAAGCACTTTAACCGTTCATAAGAGAATACATACTGGAGACCAACCATATGAATGTGATGTTTGCAACAAAAGATTTTCACATTCGAGCCACTTAGCAGTTCATAAGAGAACACATACTAGAGAAAAACCTTATGAATGCGATGTTTGCAACAAGAGATTTTCAGAATCACACAAGTTAACACGACATAAAGTATCAGCACACAAGATAAATGAGAGTTTTGAATGTGATAACTGCAAGAAGACATTCACAAAACGACAAAGTCTCAAATGTCACTGGAGATCACACTTGAGAGATGGCTTATTATTGTGCCACACCTGTCGGAAAGAAATTATTCAAGGTCAAGGACATGCTAGTGAGATACTGAGTGATGATCATTTTGACTGTGACAAATGCAACAAACAGTTCCCTGATATTGAAAGTTTATATCAGCACAAGGCCAAAGACCATGGTATGTCCTACCAATGTGATGTCTGTATAGAATTAAAAGCAAGAGAAGCAACTGGTATTGGTTATATCTGTTGTGTCTGCGATGCCGAGTTTGAAATTGCCACTGAACTTGAAGATCATATGAGTATGCATGGCAATGTTCTGGGCAATATGTTGTTTTGAAATTTCTCTTAAAATTGATTTGGGATTGTTTTTGACTTGTTTGAGATTGTTTTAAAACTTTTGAAATGCAGTATAAACTGTTTGGTACTGAAAATAATATTGATATTATCGTGGTGACTGATTTGTTGATTCAGAAATGCATTTATCAACTGAGATCATTTTTGTAATTATTTGTTGTTTTTGGTTGGAAATGTATTAAGTTTGGATTATTTATAGTGTAATGAAATGTTGTTAAAGTATTATTACATTTTTATAGTGATATTACTTTATTTTATCATGGCAATATTATATTTTCCGAAGTTACTGTATTCACCCTATTAAGCCATCATGAAATTAGGTCCCCCCTCTAATAACACTTTTAGATGAATAATTTTATTAAATCCTAAAATCCCCTCTCTGTTTACACAAAAAAAACCAGAAGTCTTCAGCTAAGGTTTATGAATTTTCTGCACACAAATTTTATTTATAAACAAATTTATATCATGTTACAAATAAATAAATAAGCCCTCTCCCCCTTCCTCAAAGGTGCCTCAAAAGGTAGGTCCCAGTAGGGGGTATAACAGAGATTACGGTAGACTTATTCTTATGGATGTTGAGTTTTCCAAATGGTTAACTTGCGAGAAATCTCGCTTCGCAAAGCCAGTGGTGAAAGGGAAAGGATTTTCTCCACTGTGAACAGATTTTTTCAGCAGTCATTACCAAAATTTTGTTCAAATTTTACTAAACTAAGAAAAGTTTTACCGAATGTCAGCTTCCCAAATAATTGCGTCATAATAATGCCAAAAAACAATAGTTGCGTCATCAAAGTAGAAAACTAAAATATGCACAAAAAGAAATACTTCTTGCTTTCATCATATTGCAGTTTTTGTTAATGATAAGGCTTAAGAGACCATTATTTATGACCGGGGGTGGGCTGGCAAAATTTAATTAATAACTAAACAAAATGTCCTGACCCACCCCCTGCATCACAAAACAATTCAATGACCCCCTTCACATCAATTCTAAAAAATAATACCCCCCCCCCAACAATATAATAAATGTACAGTACTGTATAGGGGGGGGGGGGGTGAATAGGTTTTCGGATCGTCAGATTTCACAGAAAAAAATGTTCGGATTTCGGATCTGGCGAATATTTTACACGGATTTGTGGATCTTATTAATACAGCGGATTGCGGATTTATCTAATATTCTGGCTCGGATTGTGGATTTAGCTTGCCGTTTAGTTCGGATCCTGGATTGTGACGTCTGTAGCGGATTCAAATTTAGACAAGACCATTGTCGGATTGCTTCAAATTTGGGCGGATCGGCGGATTTGTATACTCCTATTCACCGTATAGAGATGCGCTCTTTAAACTTGTTCGGTATTATTTCTCAGGCTTGCAGTTCTGTTCGTCACTTTGAGCACGTTATTAAACAAGAAACACACATTTTTACCAAAATGATTGTTAATAATTAAAACCTTTCAGATTTTACCAAAATTTTACCAGAAGAACTTATTACCAAATTTTCTTGAAAATTTACGAAAATGCACGAAATTTTACCAGAAGTAAAACTTTTTACCAAATCTGGTCACAGTGAATTTTTCTCACACGCGGGAAAATGTTACGTCCAATCAAATGATACAACGAAGAAAATACCGTATTTACTCGTTTGAGCGCCGCCGCGCTCTTTGAAATTTTCAGATCTTCAGATGCGGCGCTCATTCGGGGGCGGTGCTCAATGGGGGGCGGCGCTCCATGGGGGCGGGGGCGCTCTTTAAAAAAACTTTCGTTTGTGAATTATAACAAGAACTTTTAACAATAAAACACAAAACAATAGACACTCTGAAAATTGTAAATATTGTAATTCTTCATAAAGAATTACAAGTACAATTTTCGGAGTGTCTATTGTTTTGTGTTTTATTAAAATACTCTATGGCAACCGCAATTTCTAACAATAAAATAAACAAGTTTTAAATGTCTTTGTCACTAAATGTCCCCATTTTGACGGTGGAAAGTTTCTACACTGTTAACACTGTTTAGTGCGACGCTCATTCGGGGGCGGCGCTCTTTAAAAAAAATTGATCTCAAATGCGGCGCTCATTCGGGGCGGCGCTCAATCGGGGGCGGCGCTCAAACGAGTAAATACGGTATGAGTGAATTTGTTCTTGGCGGGAAATTTCCCAATTCCCGCCTGGCTTTTGTGACGACTTTGTTTATTTGCTTGAAGGTGAACACTTTATTTTGTCGCTTATAAATATCGGGACTGTCAGAACATTAGCAGAAAAATAATGAAAACGAAGATGTAACAGGTGAGTGGTTATAATTCTGTATATGAGAGTTAATTTTGAACGGTCTCAGTGTAGACTATTAGTGGCAATAATAGCAAAACTTCCCGGTTGATAGGAATGGAAGTGCGTGCAAAATACAAGGGAAATTCGACGTTTCGAGCGAAGGTCCTTCGTCTGGGAGTTAGTAGGCAAACTTTTCGACGAAGAACTAACTTCCCGACGAACTAACTTCGCTCGAAACGTCGAATTTCTCCCTGTATTTTTCAAGTACATCACTATCAGCCATTTTGTTATATTAGAGTTACCATCTAGCGCAAACATGGCTTCCACATTTATAGTGAAATATAAAACATGAAATACAGACTGATTGGTTTGGCAGAACAAATCGCTGCGACAAAGATGTATTAGTTTTCTCCATTCAAACGAGTCCATCTCTTCCCATGAGGGTGGATTAATTTAATTTTTCGTTCATGTTATTGCTTTTGTTCTCCAGTGTCTGTCGCGAAATCTCGCAGACTCGCACATCAATATTTTTTATTTTTCTAAAGTGGAAACACCACATGAATTCTTTCTGGCGCCATATTTTGATACTCGTGTTGTTTGCAAACTGTGTCTGAATATTCTCATTTTTATGATCAGAAATTCTGTAGAACCGAAGTATTAAAAAGATTCAATAAAGAAAGACTCGAGGGAACAGTTGGGTCACTTGGGTGATATTTTTAATCCAAATTTGAGTGCGCGTCTGAGCATACGTGGGACTATTAAAGATCAGAAGCTGAAAGCCTGAGACCATGTCTAGGAAATGTGATGTTTGTAACAAGGTATTTTCACACAGAAGCTCTTTGCTAAAACATAAAAGAACACACACTGGAGACAAACCTTATGAATGTGATGTTTGTAACAAAAGATTTTTGCGATCAGACGTGTTAGCGGTTCATAAGAGAATACACACTGGAGAGAAACCTTATGAATGTGATGTTTGCAACAAAAGATTTTTACACTCAAGCCACTTAGCAGTTCATAAGGCAACACACACTGGAGACAAACCTTTTCAATGTGATGTTTGCAACAAAAGATTTTTGCGATCATACGCGTTAGCGGTTCATAAAAGAACACACACTGGAAACAAACCTTATGAATGTGATGTTTGCAACAAAAGATTTTCGCAGTCAGGTCAATTAACTGTACATAAGAAAACACACACTGGAGACAAACCTTATGAATGTGATGTTTGCAAAAAACAATTTGTGCAAGCATGCACCTTAGCTGCCCACAAGAGAACACACACTGGAGAGAAACCTTATGAATGTGATATTTGCAACAAGAGATTTTCACAATCGAGCAACTTAACTACCCATAAAAAAACACATACCAGAGAGAAACCTTATGAATGTCACGTTTGCAACAAGAGATTTTCAGAATCACACAAATTAACACAACATAAAGTATCAGCACACAAGAGAAATGAGAACTTTGAGTGCGGTATCTGCAAAAAAACATTCACACAACGACAAAGTTTCAAACGTCACTGGAGATCACACTTGAGAGATGGCTTATTATTGTGCCACACCTGTGGCAAAGAAATTATTCGAGATCAAGGACATGCTACTGAGATACTGAGTGATGATCCTTTTCTCTGTGGCAAATGCAACAAACAGTTCCCTGATATTGAAAGTTTATATCAGCACAAGGCCAAAGACCATGGTACATCCTACCAATGTGATATTTGTAAGGAATTAGAAGCAAGAGAAGCAACTGGTATTGGTTATATCTGTTGTGTCTGTGATGCCGAGTTTGAAATTGCCACTGAACTTGAAGATCATATGAGTATGCATGACAATGTGCTGCCTCACTAGCTAGGCAACATAAATTGACACTATTTTGAGCAATACGTTCTTTTTCAAATTTATCTTGAAATCAGTTTGGGATTGTTTACTGTCATTCCAATTGAAGTGTTGCTCAAATATTGATTCAATTTCATCAATTCATTTCATCAAGTTCCTCGAGATATTCATACCTGTTGAATACTTTGAATGCGCCAATCACCTTTGTTGTTTGTGCCACTAACCAATCATAAATAGAAAGGAATTAATTAAGTGACCAGAAATGATCAAATACTTGGAATTGGCTCTTTCACAGGAAGTGCATGAATATCTCGAGGAACTTGATCAGATGAATTGGTCAGCCCAAGGTAATGTATTGAATCAATATTTGAGCAACACTTCAATTGGAACGACAGTAAATTGTTTGATTTGTTTTGTGATTGTTTTTATTCTTTTTAAATACAGTATAAACTGTTCCGTACATAAAATGGCATCGATATTTGGTGATGATTCACGCCTGTTGATTGAGGGATCCATTTATCAACTGAGATCATTTTGTAATTATCGGTTGTTTTTCGTTGGAAATTTATTAAGTTTGGATTATTTATAGTGTAATGAAATGATTATTACATTTTTATAGTGATATTGCTTCATTTTATTACTGATGGCAATATTATATATTGTAAAGTTACTGTATTCGCCCTATTAAGCCGTCTTGAAATATTAAAGGCCCCCTCTCTAATAACCGCCTCCGTTTTCAGGTGAATAAATTTATTCATTCCTCTTCCCACAAGAACCCGGAAGTCTTCAGCTATAAAGATTTATTAATTTTCTCCACACAAATTTATTTATAAACAAGTTTATATCATTTTACAGATATTAAATGAGCCCCTTCTCTTTTTTCAAGCTTTCCCTCTTCAATAATTTCCCCTTCCTCAAAGGTGCCGCAAAAAGTAGCCCCCGGAAGTGGGGTGTATTACAGAGATTAGACAGATTACGGTAGATTTATTACTCGCTGGGGCATCTGTGCCCCAGACGGGTATAGGTTTCGGCTTGCATTTTTCACGGATCGGCAATAGTGGATCGTCGATAGCCACAAAATAGAATATTAATGAGCTGCTTGATCCTTTTCAAAATGGCGGGGACTTTCGTGGAGTGGGCAAAATGTTTCAAACAATTTCGGGAAAAGTTTGAATCAATTGTACCTGTTTTCTATGGATTTTGCATTGTGTCTAACTCTGGACATTCTTGCTAGTTTATTTAATGCGTTTTTCTTGGTGCACGACTCTGAAAATCCGAAATTTGGATCGTTGAATTTCCGTGCACGATATAAATAATATACTGAATCTGAATATAAACGAGCCAAAGACAATTTCAAGGTAAAAGGTTATAACTTAAACTGCACAACGTAGTTTTAATAAATAACTACTGTCTGAGAAGCATATTGGTGTCATATCAATATGAGATTTATCGAACAATAGTCCGTGAAAACTGCAGTGTACTCAGTGTGAAATAGATATTGCATTTGCAATGCCTATTAATGGCGCAATAAGAATAAAAATACCATTGAGTAATTTTAAAAAGAACAAAACAAATTATGATGATGACTTAAACCTAGTCGAAATGTTGAATAAAATGTTAACTATTTTCGGAGTGTCTATTGTTTTTTATAAAAATACAACCGTTCGATTCAGCGTAAGGAATTGTACTTACGGATGCCAAATGAATTACTAAACAACAGTATTCTAGCGATTTATGGCCTTTGAAGATCAAGCGAAATTGTATTGACAAATCGCTCGCAGTACGGTATTGTTGACAAATCACTCGCCGTTTGTCCCGACCTTGTATTTGCAAAGGCCTGATTCCACGAGCGCTTTTTGTCGGCGAAATGCGAAATATTTCCCTGTTTCTTTTGAATTGCGACCACTCGAATAAATTATTTCTACTTGATTGCTCACAATTCAAAAGAAACAGGCGAAATATTTCGCATTTCGCTGACAAAAAGCGCTTGTGGAATCAGGGCTTTATGCCTAATGGCGCAATAAGGATAAAAATACCACCGTTCGATTCAGCGTTTAAAGAAATTGTACTTATACGAATGAGAAATTGTACCTACGGATGTCAAATGTATTACTAGCTAAACAACTGACAACAGTATTCTAGCGATTCATGGCCTTTGTCTTTGAAAGCCAAGCGAAATTGTATTATTTGTTGACAAATCGCTCAAACTATAAAAAATACAGTACGTTTGATCCTTGATAACTTTGGTATCGTTGGTTTTCTCTTTTTCGGCCGTATACCAGTGGATTCGTCTCACTTCTCTCTTCATTTTGACAATAGTTACATTTAAAATATAACTTTACTTGTGGGCCATAAACGCCGGAAGTTTTATTTGTATATAGGGTACCGCATTTTAAGCCCCGTTTACACTATGCTCAATTTTTGATACGGTGTCCCAGGATTTTCGCCCCCCTCCCCC
>CACRXK020000355.1:13626-86586 GCA_902702795.2 Paramuricea clavata
CCTAGGAATTTCGCTCCCCTTTAGGAAATTCGCCCCCCCCCCTTTAGAAACTTCACCTTTTCTTTAGGATCTTCGTCCTCCGTTCAAAATTTCGCCCTTCCCAACAGTTGCATGGGATAATTATTAAGGCCAGATTCCACGAGCGCTTTTTGTCAGCGAAATGCGAAATATTTTGCCTGTTTCTTTTGAATTGCGACCACTCGAATAAATTATTTCTACTTGATTGCTCACAATTCAAAAGAAACAGGCGAAATATTTCGCATTTCGCTGACAAAAAGCGCTCGTGGAATCAGGGCTTTACATGGCTTTAATTAATCATTTGAAATCAGTATCAATTCAAAATTGTTAAGACAGAGCTTGAAATAACAACCGAACACCGATCAATGATCGGCAAGGAATTGCGTATGATCGGCGGAAAAGCAGGGTTTCGGTTTCCAACCTGAAAAAGCAGGGAAAGTCATGACTGCCGATCACCATGATCGGGAACTTTGGGAACGTTATTTCAAGCCCGGTAAGAATACAAATTTACAATTCGCATGTATCGAAAGGGCTTTAATAGTTAGAGTAGATCAATAAGACTTATGACGCTTCACAGCACACCATGCATGTTTTGCATTTTCAGTACTGGTTAATCCTTAAACTCATTGTTGAAAAGTAATCACCGTGGTGGTTATTGTAATTATTGGTATTGTCAAAACTTGTTTTTTTTAACTGACACATGCATAAACTAGCTATATAGTATATGTTTTTTTATAATCAAACCGTTTAGTTTCATCTTAAAGAGCACTAAAAATCTACTTGTCTCTAGACTATACCGATGCCGCAGTATTCACAAACTTTATTCATTCATATTGTCATTATTGATTGAAAATAATTGAATTGGTTAGGTAATTCTTGTATATAGATCGTGTTTAAGGTATTTAGTACTATACCACCGTGTTTATAGAAGAAATAGTTTCATTGTTATTATCAACAGTACTCAGTAGTCAGTATTCAGTAACACATTAGGCAATAAATGCAAATTTGAGGTTGTATGCCTTCGCCTCAGGCTCAGCGTGTCGTTATTTTCCTATGGCCATGTTGCAAACACTGAAACACACACTTCAAAATATAAACTATTAAAATAGACTTAGCCTTAGGTCTTAGTATGTACAACGTGTCATACCCATTCAAGGCCCAGAAACATTTCGTCGTATAAATTGAGCTGTTTGAGCATTATTAAATATATTAAATATTTTGAAAATGCATTTATAAATATATAATATTTAACAATTATTCGCCGAAGGCGAAGTGATTACCGGTGAATATTCACCGAGACGAAGTCGAGGTGAATATTCACCGTAATCACTGAGCCTGAGGCGAATAATTGTTTTAGTATAAATTTTTAATGAATAAAACAAAATATCCAAGATATCCAACTATAAGTTTAATTAAAATTCAGAAATAAAACTGTTTTCGACCGGTTTACGGTTTAGTGTTGCAGTGTTTCTTGTACACGCACGCTTTCAAAATGGCTTCCTGTGCGACTTTATTGCTTTATTACAAAGTTATTTTTCTCGATTTCTGCTTAGAATATAAACACAATGATGGATGACTTTTTTACCAGACTTAGAATTAAAAAATAGTTTCTGTTTAGCATTAATTTGTTCAGGAAATGGCTGAGAAATTTGGTAAAATGAAATGTAAAACTATATCGTTCGAATTAATATAAAAGTTTTAATACACTTTTCACTTTACAAGTTTTAAAAACACAAATAGTACAATAGAGCGAAAGGACACCATACAGCACAATGAAAATACGACATAGTCAAAAGAAATAGTATCGTACAAATTGAGATATTTATAGGATACAAAACAAAATTGTTTTAAAAAGAATATCACGGCTTTTCCCAAAAGTTGGGATATTTTTTGCCATTTCAGATTTACGTTTGAAGCGAATGTTTCGGAGTTTTAAATAAGTTTTAAATTGTCCGTGAATATGTTTGACACAGTAATATAATACTAAATCCTACCTTTCAAGTTAAATACAACATTTTGTGCTTTTTTTCTTTTTCTGGGACGATTTTTTCAATATTTTGTCGATTTTGAAACCAAATTTGCCGAATCATTCTTTTTGAAAAGCATTGTTTACTACCCAGGTGGTAAATAATGCCTCAGATTTACTAGTCAACTAGCCAATCAGAACGCGCGAAAGCTCATTTGATATGCAAAATTTATACTAAAAAAGATTATTAAACTGTTTGTTAAAATTGCTTTGCATCCACGTTTTGGCTTATAAGTTGTCACTATTTTTTACTTGCATTATTTCAATATAGGCTAGTTTGTAAATCTCAGAAGCGAAGCTGAAGGGTAGAACTTGCTAATAGGCAATAGTATACTCCAATAATTTACATTTCAAAAAAGAGTTACATCTCAAATGTTTAAGGCACTAATAAAATCAAAGTATCATGAAATTATTTGAATAAACCACACCACATATATATCATGCAATTTTTTTTGCGGAAGTCAAGAATCAAGATTACATCACTGACACTGATATGGAAAGTTGACGATTCAATGGACAATAGTCAATACGCTTCGCAACACATTCCATAGATTTTTTATTAATCTCATAGTTTATTGTCAGCAAGTGATTAATTACGTACTGTGGCGGCTATTAATGTTAACACTGCTATTGATAAAATTTGCAAGCGATTGTTTTTATAATATGTTATTGATATTATTATAATAAAAGTGGCGTAAACATGCAATGATTGAATGGCTATAAGTATAAAAGTGCAAAAGATATAAACAGAAATCACTTGGCATAGCCTTTTAAAGACATATCGGAAAAATTGATCGGCTACTATCACAAATTAAGCTGCAAGTATACTAGTAAGAATGGCAGATATTTTGACTTATCTTGATCGACAAGAATATCCAGAGAATTACACAAAGCAGCAGAAGCGAGATCTCAGAAAAAAAGCCGCAGATTTTTAATTTGTTTAGATGATGGTATATTGTATTATCGCGGAAGCAGAAACAATCTCAGAAAAGCACGACGCCAAGTTATTTTCGACAAGAAAACACAGCAACGAATTATTCGGTAAGATAATAAATGGTTCATTGTTTTCTTTTACATGTTATTTTGTTATCAACATTTAACAAATAGACAACGAAGCCGAGTAATTGACTATTCGCTCAGAGTCAGAGACAACGAGGCTATACCCATGCTGTGTTGCGAACTCCAAAGAATGATTTGAAAAATAATACTTGAGTTTTAAAAGAGTTGAAAAACATGTCGAAAAACAATATAAAGGTCATTAATATACCAGCCAAGTTCGACTAATTAAAAGAAGGAAACAAGGCTTAATATACAAGTAAAAACTCCATAATCTCAAACACAAAATGGCTTCCCGAATTTTTACTAAATAAAGTTACGTTAAAAATGTAACCCACAACCAAAATTAGGCCATTTTGATCAGGGGGCGGGCTTTATCATAGGAGTTATCGTTCCAGTTTACTTATAGTTCAATGGTTTACACTAATTCATACTCCATAGCCAATGTCATGAAGGTTCTGGTAATGCACATTTTGGACGAGACAAAACAGTGCAGAAAATTGAGGAGCGATTTTACTGGAACGGAATGGTGAAAGATATTAGGGATTTCCTTATCTCCTGTCATCAGTGCCAAAAAACCAACCCAAAATTAAGAAAGACTGTGCCTTCTCTTCTTCCAATCCCTGTTCCTTCAGGAGCATGGAAACAAGTATGTAGTATCCATTTCTCTTTCTGGTGTACCTGATAAATTAACCCAAAAAAAAATCACTCTTGACTCCTGGACATATTACATTCCATATTACATATATATGAGATTTGTACTGTGATACTATACTTAGTCTTAGTGGTTATTCCGGGAACTCGAGTCGAATGTGAGCTGCATGATAGTGATAGTCTATGGTATAGGTAATAGCACAAGGCCACCTATCGTTCATGGTAACTTAAAGATTTACCTTTAATTTTTTACACGTTTTTACTCGATATTTGTTCAGGTTGGTATTAATCTGATCGGCCCTCTGCCAGAGACAAAGAATGGTAATACATATATCGTTACCATGTGCGATTACTTCACCAAATGGCCCGAAGCTAGAGGAATACCAAACAAAACAGCTCGTTGCGTTGCTGATTTTATATATTGGACGATGACAAGAAATGGGTGCGCAGAAATCCAGATATCTGACCAAGGCCGTGAATTTGTTAACCAAGTTAGTAAAGAGCTGCATCAAATAACAGGTACTGTATGCGGTAGCTAGTAGCCTAGTACAGTATATTTTCTTTGTATGTATACTATTAGTATTCTTCTATTGGAATTAGCACTCGTGGACCAGGAGGTATAGGACACCATTTTCAGTTTCATGGGTTGTTATTTCGACGTCTATATATCTGGCTAATATTACAGGGACAGAGCATCGAATAACATCTGCGTACCATCCTCAAAGTAATGGCCTGGATGAACGTTTTAATCAGACCATCCAACGAGCACTACGCAAGGCGGTCAACGAAAAACAAGACAACTGGGACGAGGCCATTGACGATATCTTGTTCTCCTATCGCGCCTCGGTCCAAGCAACAACGAAGCATACACCATTCTACTTGATGTTTGGACGCGAAGCACGTCTTCCAATACAGATGGAAATTGTACCAGAAGGCAAGGAACGATCGTTGGAAGAAAGATTAGAAGAACTTGCAGACCTTCGCAAGTCATACGGTAAAGTGGTAGATAACGTTAAAGAAAGCGAAGACAAACAGAAAAAGCTATACGACGCAAAGCATGGCGCATCTAAACAGGTAAAACACTAGAGTAAACTGGGTAATTTGTCCCTGCATGCATATACCGTAGAATAAGCAATTTTTTATTATAATTTACAATGTTCATAATTTTTTTTACATTTGTAGGAATTTAAAGAAGGATCACTTGTGCTGCTGAGAAACAGTAGAAAAGATTCGCGTAAAGGAGGGAAATTGGAAGCCAAGTGGCTAGGACCCTATGACGTTGTCGATTGTTTAGGAAAAAATGTTTTCAAAATTAAGGTTTGTCCATGCATGCATGTAATTTCCATGCATGGATTAGAATTGATGTTGAAATTATAGAATGTTTTTTCCTTATTAGAACTGTTCAACAGGCATCGAGAACAAGAAGAAAGTTAACGCAGCAGTGCTCAAGCCATATGTACCAAGCATCAAGCAGACCCAACCCCAGAAAGATTTTGCCAGACCAGAGTTTAAAGCGGGTGAAGTGCAGACAAAGCAGAATCAACCTCTGAAAGTTCTTTCTAGACAACCATTTGAAGGTAGCTAATGAGTAAATAATGTATAATTGTAAGCAATACTATGGAATTAGGAGTATTAGCTATATAATATCATTATATTATTGAAGGTTGGCTTGCTTTAGTCATGGTGGGACACTATTGTACGAGAAAATTTTTGCTGCAATTTTGCGATAACATTTAGGAAAATAAAATATGTTATTGTTAAAGTCAAATTTAAGTGTTTCATTTTCAGTTCAGCCTTTCGTTACATGAGTCCGATACACTTAATGTGCTATGTATCTTGAAGTTGAACTTACTAGTATTTTTTCTTCTTCATAAAATTAAAGAAACGTCTGGCGAATATTGGATCAAAGAACTCAGTTTAAAGAACGAAGAGAAGACGATACTAAAATCTCCAAGAATGCTGAATGATCGTCATCTGAACGCTGTGTGAAAACTATTAAAGAAAAAGTTTCCACACATTAGTAGCTTACAGGACACCATCTTATCCCAAACCTCGTTCGTGACCACACAGGATGAAGGAATACAGATCCATAACACTGGAGCATACCAATTGGATTACATCGTCATCGACAGGTATATATATATATATATATATATATATATATATATATATATATATATATATATATATATATATATATATATATATATATATATATATATATATATATATATATATATATATATATATATATATATATATATATATATATATTTATAATATAGCATTTGTAAGTTCTGAACGCTGATTGGCTAAGAACAGTGTTGATATAACTCAATAACTCAATGTCAACACGGAAAATGTCTTTCTTTAATTATATTTATTTCTTTGTGCTATATTATAAAAAAATATAAAACATTTTCCGTATTGATATACAGTTATACCAACACTCGTGGAAATTGGGAAAACACAATTTCGAGTTTTCCCAATTCCCACTCGAGTTGATATAACTGTATATCAACACGGAAAATGTTTTATATTTGTTAAATATTAATCTAATATAGTTCTAACCATGCATGTTCAATGACTCTATACGTGTATATTGATATATACACAGTCAAACCTGCAGACAGGGCCGCTTAATACAAGTTTACCTTAAAAGGTCACTATATGTTTTATCTGTTAAGAATCATTTGAAATTTGAAAAAATCCAAATTTGTTATAACCTGAAATCTGCTGTGTTGGTGTAATGTACTCAGGTGAATAAGTTCCGAAATATCGCGACTAGACTCAGTTCCGAAATATCGCTTACTCGAACCGTCCTGACCGCGTAGCTCAGTTGGAAGAGCATTGGGCTAGTATTCCAAAGGTCGTAGGTTCGAATCCCGCCGTGGCCAGGCATATTTTTCAAGCCTGCCCCGGTGTGGATATACACTCAGAGTAACATCACACAAACATGTTATAACCTGATAACTCTTCATGGACGAAATAAACTGTATATAGTGGCTTTTCGATTGGATAAATTTAACCTAAATTTGTATGTTGTTGACATTGACAGGCGGTTATGTTAAAGTCTGCGATAGCCTATACGATGACCTGGCAGGGTCAACCAAAGTTCAACTAGCACAATGTTACCAAACTTTAATTGACGAGTTCGGACGTTTGGAAGTGGATATCCCACCTGTTCAGACCCAGACAGGATCAGTCGACTGTGGTTTGTTTGCTATCGCCTTCGCGTTTGAATTAGCGGTTGGAAACCTCCCAATACACGAGGTACGCTTTGACCAAAAGAAAATGAGGAGCCATCTTCTCTCCTGTTTCGAGAAGCGAGAACTGACCCACTTCCCCCCAACACGTCGACAGCCAGCAACACAGCCAAGACAACACAACAATGTCACAATCGAAACCTTACGTGAATGTAAACTGCCAGAAGAATACGACAACATGATTTTATGCGATCTCTGTGGGAAATGGTTCCACTTTGGATGTGTAAAATATGACACTAGTATAAGTACTTCAAATGAGTGGTTATGCCGACTGTGCACACCACCAGCTGCTAAGAAGCCTAACCTGTGTATTTATATGGGGGCGAATATCCTAAAGGGGGGCGATATTCCTAGGAGATTCGCCCCGGGGGCGAATATCCTAGGAATATCGCCCCCCTTTTGAGAAGCACGGATAAATTGGTACCCGTACCACTTTTTTGGTTCTTGGACTACCTATATTTTGAACCCTGTTTACACTACGCTCGATTTTTGGTACCGTACCATTTTTTTGGTTAAAAATAGGTAGTCCAACTAGGAAAATAGTGGGTACCAATTTTAAAAAGCGAATCGAATTTTTCTTTTGTCTTTATCCAATTAGTTGCAGATGGTTCCAGTTGAGAGACCAAAGACAAATGAAAAATTCGCTTCGCGCGAAAAAATTCGCAAGTGGAAAACCGGCTTTACCATCTTAGCGCAAACATTGCTTGACAATAATGAAATATACTGACATGAAGCACTGATTGGTTTGGCAAAACAAATCCCTGCGAGAAAGATGTAGCAGTTTTTTCTATTCAAAAGACTCCATCTCTTCCAATAAGGGTGGGTTAGATGGGTTAATCTAATTTTTTTTTCATGTTTTTGCGTTTATTCTACAGTATCTGTTGCGAAATCTCGCACATCAATAATTTTTGTTTTTGTAAAGTGGAAACACCACATGAATTCTTTTTGGGCGCCGTTAGGCCAGGCATATGGTAAAACGCGGACTGGACTGGACTGGTAAAACGCGGACTGGACTCAGATTAGTAAAACGCGGACTGGACTCTATTAGTAAATCGCCGACTGGACTCTATTAGTAAAACGCGGACTGGACTCTATTAGTTAAACGCGGACTGGAGTCTATTAGTAAAACGCGGACTGGACTCTATTAGTAAAACGGGGACTAGACTCTATTAGTAAAACGCGGACTAGGACCACAATTTCGCGCCAAAATTTGACCAAAATGGAACAAAATGGCAGCGAGCTTTAAAATTCCAACATGTCTGAAAAGAAAGGCAAAAAAGGATCCAGAGTTGCCCGATGTTTGAGTGGAAACTTTTCGATAAAGAAAATAAGTTGGGTTGCGGTACGTTTGGGTCTGTATACCTAGCAAAATACACAGGAAAGACCAGAAAAAGTGGTTGCCAAAAACAATAATGTCGAGTCCATTGACTCGAAATCCTGTTTCGAGAAAGAAGCCGCACTGTTGAACAGTACAAAAGGCCACAGGAACATAATCCGTTTCCTTGAATTTTCAATGATGATGGAGTATTCTTGCTTCGATTTTCGCCCTTTTGGAGTTGCAAAAAGTCTTTGGGCTCTAGAAGATTTTGTCCATTTTGTAGACGAGTTTGACATTGACTCCTTCGCAGACGTGCTGCCAACATGTGCCAAAGATGTTGTCGAAGGTTTGAAATATTTGCACAACGAGAATATCGATCACCGGAATCTATTGAAACCGGCAGGAAACATATGGCTGAGTTTGGCTTAAGTCGGTCTCTAGCTCGACTTTCAAAACAAGTCATTTCTTATGTCAATGAAATCCCCGTTTCGGCTTCCCCGAACTTTTCTGACCTTGCATTTTTTGCTTGCATTCTTTGGCATAAAGTATGCGATACATCATGTACTTGAAAAAGCATGCACTGAATGAAAATTAAGTAGTGCAAAGTGATTTCTTAATTCATAATATTTATTGAATGATAACGATATTCTTGCTGTGCAAATATTTCAAACCTTCCGGACAACATCAGTTTGGCACGTGTTGGCAGCAAGTCTGCGAAGGAGGCAAAGTCAAGTTCGTCTACGAAATGGACAAAATCTTCTAGAGTGCAAAGACTTTTTGCAACTCCAAACGGGCGAATATCGAAGCAAGAATACTCCATCATTATTGAAAATTCAATTAACCGGATTATGTTCCTGTGGCCTTTTGTACTGTTCAACAGTGCGGCTTCTTTCTCGAAACAGGATTTCGAATCAATGGGCTCGACATTGCTTTTGGCAACCACTTTTTCTGGTCTTTCCTTTGTATTTTGCTAGGTATACGGATCCAAACGTACTGCAACCCAACTTATTTTCTTTTTCGAAAAGTTTCCACACTTTTTTGCCTTTCTTTTCAGACTTGTTGAGATTTTAAAGCTCGCTGCCATTTTGTTCCATTTTGGCGCGAAATTGTGATTCTAGTCCGCGTTTTACTAATAGAGTCCAGTCCGTGTTTTACTAATAGGGTCCACTTTTCAGACTTGTTGAGATTTTAAAGCTCGCTGCCATTTTGTTCCATTTTGGCGCGAAATTGTGATTCTAGTCCGCGTTTTACTAATAGAGTCCAGTCCGTGTTTTACTAATAGGGTCCACTCCGCGTTTTACTAATAGACTCCAGTCCAGTCCAGACCGCGTTTTACCATGTGCCGTTAGGCCATATTTGTCACATTTTGATACACGTGTTGTTTGCAAACTGTGTCTCTGAATATTCTCATTTTTATGATCAGAAATTTCGTAAGAACCGAAGTATTATAAAGATTCAATAAAGAAAGACTCGAGAGAACAGTTGGGTGATATTTTTATCGATATTTGACCGTATGGGGAAAAGATCAAAAGCTGAAACCATGTCTAGGAAATGCGAAGTTTCTAACAAGGTATTTTCTAGGAAAGGAAATTTGGTGAGACATAAAAGAACACACAGTGAAGACAAACCTTATGAATGCGATGTTTGTAAAATACGATTTTCGCACTCAAACACTTTAACCGTTCATAAGAGAACACGTACTGGAGACAAACCTTATGAGTGTGATGTTTGCAACAAAAGATTTTTGAATTCAGGCAGCTTAGCTGCCCATAACAGAACACACACTGGAGAGAAACCTTTTGAATGTGATATTTGCAACAAAAGATTTTCAAACTCATGCAATTTAAGGGTTCATAAGAGAACACACACTGGAGAGAAACTTTATGAATGTGATGTTTGCAACAAAAGATTTTCGCGTTCAGGGCAATTAGCGGTTCATAAGAGAACTCATACTGGAGAAAAACCTCATGAATGCGATGTTTGCAACAAAATGTTTTTGCAGTCAGGCAGCTTAGCAGTTCATAAGAGAACACACACTCAAGACAAACCTTATGAATGTGATATTTGTGAGATGAAATTTTCACAATCGACCAATTTAGCTAGGCATAAGAGAACACATACTGGAGACAAACCTTATGAATGTGGTATTTGTAAGAAGAGATTTTCACAATTGGCCAATTTATGTAGGCACAAAAAACCACATACTGGAGACAAACGTTATGAATGTCATGTTTGCAACAAAAGATTTTTAGAATCACACAAGCCCGCCGCACACGAGCGCACTTGTCGCGCGTACTTCTTATTGGTGACAAGTTGGATCGACAAAATTTCCAAAATTTCCTCGTGTGCGGGCAACATTTACGGCATTTTCGTCATTCGTGACATGTAAACCAAATATCAAACATGTTTGATATTTTTCGTCATTCGTACGCGTGACATAAAAATTCTCGTGTGCGGCGAGCAAACGACAAGCGCGCCTGAATAGGAAAATTGGTAGCGATTCAAAATCATGGTGGAATGCAATTAAAAAAGTTTGCGGAATCAATAACAATAAAAAAATCTTTCTTTCCAACCCAGTTAATGGTGAACCCCTAACATCAGAAGATGCGGTTGAAGAAATTAATAAGTATTACGTCAACAAAGAGTTAAATTTGACGGGAAATTGTCTGAGTTTCAATACTTTCAATACATCAACGCAGATGTACCACAAGGGAGCAAGATTGGTCCTTTTTCCTTCATTGCTAAGATTAATCGTCTACCGGATGTTGCAGTTACGGGTAATTCAACTAATACGGAACAAGTTTCAATATATAGATGATACTACGTTATCGGAAATATTGGATATAACTAACCATAAGTCAAATCAACCAATTGGAAACATGGAATTTAATATCCAGAGGATATCAAACTTTTGTACTGAACAAATGATAGCATTGAATGTTAAAAAAACAAAAGAAATGATTTTTGTTTTTCATGCCAGGAAAAATACAATAAGAAGTATCAAGTTATATGTCTCCCAACTTGAATCCTCTCATCTTTCAAATTATTGGGAGTATGGCTTCAGGACAACTTAAAATGTGATAAAAATACTGAGTTTATCGTAAAGAAAGCAAGGAAGCTAAGCGGTTGTATTTTCTCAAAGTACTTAAAACGTATGGGGCACCAACACAGGATTTACTACAATTTTATTGTAGTGTAATTAGATCAACCTTGGAATATGGAGACGTGTTGTGGCATGGGGGATTAACCAATGCTCAAAGCAATCAAATAGAAAGAATACAGAAAAGAGCTTTCAGAATAATATTACCAGGTATCAATTACTCAGTGGCCTTAAATCGCCTTAAGATGCAAATGCTAAGTGAAAGACGCGAGACTCATTGCAAATATATCTTCACCCGAGCACCGTATGCACAACTTACTTCCAGATCGTGTTAGAGATACAAGACAAAGAGAAACCAGATTTAATCCCAACATGTATTATAACTTTAAGTTTCGAACAGAGAGATTTAAGAACAGTCGTTTGGTGTACGCTATAAATTGTTATAATAGTAGTTTAGCGAGATCTTAGTTTTATCAAGTTTTACAAACCTTCATAGTTTAATTTTAAAATTTTTAATTATCTAACAACTCATATTTCACTTTATATAAGGTATTTCTATAAAGAATATTTTACATAGTGTATGATGTAAACTGTAAATATTTCATCTTAAATTTTTAATGTAAATGCATGGCAATTAAGGCTTTATATGGCCTTCTTCATGTATATCATGTATCAATAATAATAATAATAATAATAATAATAACTTGCAGATTTAAAAACAAGACACGAGCTCGTGATTTTGATCCGCCATGTTGTTTTTGATTCTGGAAGTTGCACGCATGCGCAAATTTGCCTATTCAGGCGCGCTTGTCGTTTGCTCGCCGCACACGAGAATTTTTTTGTCACGAATGACGAAAAATATCAAACATGTTTGATATTTGCATAGACAATCCAGAAGATAGGGACTGGAAACGCCTAATGTTTTGCGCGTGCCATCCGTGATGTGCTTGCGTGACGCTTGTGCCATGTGATTTGAATGGCCTGTTGCTTCGAAAACGAATAAAACGATAGATTGTGGACCGGTACTTGTCTGATGTTTTACAGCTCTTTATATACTGGAAAATTGTTTAAATAATCTACACCGAAAAGGGAGTTAGGTATATCACATTGTGTGTAAAGTTTATAATGCGGATTGATCTGCTTATTCAGAGACGAGTGCAAAGAATTTTCGAGCTTGTTCGAAAATTTTGATTTCCAATTTGGGGTGGACTTTCAGGCACGATTCAGGTTTGTTTGCGTATTTTAGTTTTCTTTAATTAAGTTTACGTATATTTATTCAGTTTTGCTTCACTGTAATTACGTTATATAAATTGATTGAAGTTATCTTTTCTAAGTTTTCCTTGATCTGTATTTTAAAATTTGAATTTGGCAATTTCGGTTTAATTAATATACCTTCCATTTTATTGACAACAAATCCTTTCTTTCTCGGAAACCCTTTTTGCTAAGGCATCCATTATTAGAAAGAAATAAAAACAAGGTTTCAGTTATTTTTAACGATGAGTTTTGTATGTTTAACACTCTTAACTTTCGACAATGCCAACAAGAATGCCAATGGCAATAGCGACTTTTTTGCTCTCAAAAACATTACGCAATCATTAAAAGGTGGTTTTTGCCTTTGTATGACCCAATATAAGTTTAAAAACTGGATAAATGCATCCACAGGTGTATATTTGATTGATATAAAAAATATATAGCCTATTCGATAGATTACAATCTTGTGATTTCAAATGGCTTCATTGTCAAAGACAAAACAGGTTAAGTTTGTAGTTACAGGGTTAGTTTTGGCAGTATTTTCTGGAAATACTGAATTGCTGCGTGCGCGATTTACCGATAGCACGATCCAAATTTTACATTTAGCATCACTATAGAATAGAAATAAATGAAAATTTGGATGTATCTACTTTTGTTAGTATAGCCACTCCACGACTACGATCCCAAAATTCAGATAATAAGCTTTTTTCACGATATATTTTGCATAAACTACACGCATTTGCCTTTGTTTTTATGTAAATTTAAAGACTCGTTACCGTGGTAACCAAGTAATTGCTACATGACAGGCACATCACGGATGTCACGAATTGTCATCATATTTCTGGCTTACGTTTCCAGTCCCTGTCTTCTGGATTGTCTATGATATTTGGTTTACATGTCACGAATGACGAAAATGCCTTAAATGTTGCCCGCACACGAGGAAATTTTGTCGATCCAACTTGTCACGAATAACAAGTACGCGCGACAAGTGCGCTCGTGTGCGGCGGGCTTAAATCTGTTTGTTTTTGTCTGAGGAACAACAAAAGACCTTGAGTGTCTAAGGTCGTAATTTAGAAAGTATCTATAGATGGTATATGATTATGCATATTAGCTGCTGGTGTTGTGGTGATTTCATTAAACAGTTTCTCGCACGCATCCATACGCCTGTCACTTAATGGCTTGATGCCCAATTGTTGTAAACAATCGGCATAACCTGTCAGAGGATAGATGAATGATAAAACACGCTTTTGAACCCGTTCCAGGGCATTAGATAAGTAGGATGGAAGGGCGAAGTGGAAAACTTGACAACTGAATTCCATGACTGGTCTGACGCAGGTAGTGTAAAAATTTATTATGTCAGCTTCAGGTACGTGAGCACGTTTCAACTGAATAATAAAATAAATGCGTTTGTTCGCCTTCTTAACTATGTTAGTTATGCGTTGGTTCCATTTTAGGTCTTTAGAAATTGTCAAACCTAGGATTCTTGCGTGGTTCGCTGTCTCGATTTGGCCTGAGATGATCTTAAGGCGCGGAAATTCTTTCTCAGGTTTTGTAAAACTGATAACAAGTTCCTTGCACTTGGAGGCATTTAATTGCATCTTGTTTTCTGCAGACCAATTTTGAACACAATCAACTGTATCTTGAATTTTACTGGGTGTGTTGATGTAAATAATTTCAGATACCGTAGCATCATCGATGTACTTCCATCGCTCATGATGTGGGGGGCGTAGGTCATTTATCATTAGGATGAATAACCAAGGTCCCAATTTGGTTCCTTGAGGGACACTGGAAGGAATGTCAATCCATTCAGACATACAGTCTCTTGCAAGTTTCACCCGTTGTTGTCTGTTCATCAGACAGTCAATTACCCACCGCTTAATGAAAGTTGGCATTGGCAATTGGATGACTTTCGTGGCTAATATCTTATGATCAATCAAGTCGAAGGCCTTTTTGTAGTAAAAAAGAACCACTCTTACAGCGTTTCCAGTTCCATTTGTGGCTTGAGTCCACGCATGAACAATAGAAATTAAGGCTTTTGTAGCAGATGATCGAGGGATGCCACCAAATTGAAAAGGATCAATTGACGAAAACACTGGTGGAGCGATATATTTTTCAACAACAAACTCTTCTGCAAGTTTAGACAGAACCGGAGTTAACGAAATAGGTCGGAGCTGTTTGCTTATGCTTTTAACAGGTTTCTCTCTTTCGGAATAGGTGTAATGTTAGCTTGTTTCCAGCATGAGGGCAGTCTTTTTTGCTTGTAGGACGAATTCAATAAGTCCGATACAGAGGAAGGAAGGATTTCGGCATAATCACGAAGAATCCAATTTGGGATATCATCAGGGCACGGATCTTTGTACGGGTTCAAGCTTTTCAGTTTTTTCAAGACCGATGCAGTATTTGTCAAATTCATGTTTACATCTAACGGATAATCAGGAATCTCAAACAAGGTGTTCAAAATCTGTGACATTTAAGGGATCATAAGTATTCATTGGTTCTATTAGGCTTCTGTTAATTAAATCTGCAAAACCTTTGTGTGTTAAATGTTCTGTATCTTCGACATGAAGTTGGTTAAGCAAACTGCCAGATACAGGTCTCATACCGGAGATACGTTTAACCTCTGTCCACCAAGATTTGGGGTTAGACTTTTTCAGATTAAGGACATTTAAAAAGGTCTGTTGGCTAGTGCATAAAATAATAACATAAAATGAGGCATCTCAATTTTAATTAATCCATCTCTTAAGAAGGCTTCCTATTCTTATTGGGAAGTTTCTCATGCATGCATTTTATCAAAATAACCCTCGTATATCCTCCTGTCTTCTCTTCCCCATGTGCACGAATACATTTTAATGTTGCCATTTTACAGATCAGGTACAGAAGAAGAGTACACTGAATTTGATCAGCTGTTAGAATATCTTAGTAGCTACAGAAGAGATATGCAAGAGCTCAAGGATATGAAGGCCAAAGGAAGAGAGAGAAAAAAAGAAAAAGAATTACAAACTAGAGAAAAAGGAACTCAGATGAGAGAGGCAGCTTTAATTGGAATGACAAGTAAAGAATAATGATGAAAAAGCTGCTTAAATTGTGATTACTTAATTATGCACTGGTCAGTCAAATGCCCGGGTTTATGCCCAGGGGAATGTCACACCTTTGATTTGACTGGTGCATTTAAATGGCAGATAAATATGTTTTCTTGTTTTTGAGGGATGTGAATCATGCTAATTTGCTTATTTCAGATAGAAAGCATAGTGAATCAGGTGTAAGCATCTCAGATGAGGAGGAGGAGGATGACAATGATGGAGAGTCTATTAACATAGTAACACCAAAAGGTAAATCTCTTTTAATCTCTGTTAATACCAGACATTTGCGTTTTTGCAGTTAAGGTTAAGTACTGTAATATCACTAATATATACAGTGTGAGCAAAATCCTACAGTGCTTGCAAGTTGCAACAAAATGTGATTTCCAAAAAGGTTAATTGAAAATGTTCACAATAAGTTCCAACACCCAGAACTACTGATTTTCCAATTAACATTAATATTGAAATCAGATTTTGTTTCAAGTTCCTGCAATTTATATTGCTTATATCACTTTGCCTTTACGATTGGCTTTTTATTAGGTCATAATTTGTTTGTTTTAATTACTTTCTCAGCATCTAAAAAAAAAGAGCCAGCAGGCTATCTGTAGTCCAAATGCTGGAAGCTAAATATTATAAAAAGGCTAGTCTTAAAGAACAAGAGCTAAAGCAGAGGGTGTTGGAGTTTGAATTTGAACAAAAAAATAATTTGAGGCTGAGGCTGCTGAACGAAAAGAAAGGCTAGATATGGAGATGGAAGAGAGAAGAGTATTTTTAAGTTTACTAAAAGACAAATTGTAGGCATAATTAAAAACCATGAATTTTAGATTTCCTTGAGTTGAGTATGTATACATATATATATTTGAGTTGTTACATGCTAAATATTTTTATATATATATAAATATGTGTAATATAAATGCTATATTTACAGCCCAATGTATTTATGAATGGTTTATAAATTATGATTAATTATAAATATATGAATAATTATGAAACAATATGTTTGCTTAATTTTCCTATGTTTAGGAGATAGCAATGGGATCAAAATATGCAGGGGGATTATGTGGGCCATGAAAAAGTAGCAACGCGAAAAGTAGCTGAGTATAGGGTATTAACTGAGTTGGTTATCCAACTACCTGAAAAATAACAAGACAAAGGGCCTTCACTCGAAATGTTGAAGAAAGTGTTTTCGTGTTGGACATAACCTACTCAGCTACTTCTTCTATTACGTACTACTTTTATTCCTTTATTAACCAATTAACTGGCAATGCACCCAACCCAAAACACCATGACTGGTTCTAGTTCCTGTTGGCAAGATAATGTTCAAGTGTTGGAGGAGCCAAATAAAAAAATGAGCTGGTTACAGAGCCATAAAGACAAGTGTGACAGTTGATCAAAAGTTATCCCACGATATAATACTTTGCAACTGGTTGAAGGAGAACTTTCAAATTTTTGCGAAAATCTAGGTAGGCAAAATATTGTAGGATTTTGCCAAATCCCCATTCTACACTCACCTGAACTTCGCTCATTTTACGGTTAAATTTCTGCTGCAGTTGAGTAAAATGTGCACCTCTAAATGGAGGTATAACATGTGTTGATATCCCATATGCTGGGTCACCATAGATAACATATGGTTCACCATTTGGCTTTGTTATCCTTTCTAACTGTGGTAGTAGCCCACTAACACCTAACATGAAAGCATCATGGCGTCTGCCTTCTATGGGTCCAAATAAGTTGACAATCAGGCCGTTAGGAGCAATTAATGACTAAATAAGGAGAAAAATGAGTTGTTTGTGCGACTAACCAATCATAGATAGAAAGGAAGTGACCAGAAATGATCAAATACTTGGAATTGGCTCTTTCAAGGGAAGTGTATGAATATCTCGAGGAACTTGATGAAATGAATTGGTCAGCCTGAGGTAATGTATTGAATCAATATTTGAGGAACACTTCAATTGTAACGACAGTAATGGCAGTACTCTATCACTGATGTGAGTAAAATTTTCTGGCGTTAGACAGAGTAAATACTAAAGTAGTGTGCATTTGGGTGCTTTGCCAGATAATGGGTTAATAAGAGACATTAGTAGATAGGTTTGTTAACCCTTTTACTGGCAGTATTATACCACTGAGGAGTAAATTCGTCTGGTGTTAGACGAAGTAACTACTAAAAAGTAGGATGCATCGCCAGATAATGAACTAATAAACAAAACCTAATTTTAATGGCACCTGGAACTTAATACAATGGACTCGTTTGTGACCACTGTACATCACATTTTGATTTCGCACAGGTCTGGCGATGGGCCTGGCTGTTCCATCAATGAACCCCCAACACTGGTCCAGTGGAGAACCTTTCTGGTGTGTTGCATTTGAAAAAACTGCTGGATCTAGCCAAAATAAGTCCAGAGAATTCAGCAAATGACTGAACTGAGTCCAAATATCATTTATAACCTAGAATATGAAAGATAAATTTTATAGCTTATTTCTTACACGAAATAAACAAATTATCTAGTTAATATAACTTGCAAGAACTTACCATATTAAAAATTATGCTAAGTTCAGATTCTGTTCTACCAAATGTGTAGACAAGATCACACCATCTGTTAGGATATGTTAATCTACGTAGCATAGTCAGTATAAACCTTCCATTCCTGTGAAGACAGAGCCCTGATAACCGGTGTATGTCTCTGGGATTTGTAAAGCATTAAAAAGTCGAGGAATTAGGCCGTTTGCTGAGGCATAATATCGTTCACTTTCATTTAGCATGTCTTAGAACTGAAATATTTTTACATTACTTACTATTTTCGAAGACTCTGAAAACGATTCCGAAGAGTTCCCGCTCCGTATACCCGCAGTATTTTTTTAATTGCCATTTTATATATTTTCACTTATTCGACAAACAACATGCCATCGCCCGCCATTTTGAATTTCGTATAACATCGGCATAAGTCCTCTTATCTCGTCCCCAGCCTTTCCATTTCGTGACCGCGTTACGATTTAGATCGATGTTTTTTAGTGAAAATAAAGATGGCGCGAAATGGATAAAGGCAGTGACTGCAGTGACGGCATTTGTATAATTCATTTTGAGGGAAAAGAAGGGCAAATTAAATATTTAACACAAGAAACACTAGATAAAATAGTCGAAAGAAGGAAACAGTGGCTATGTCTATCGTCGGAATATAAAGATTTTACGATGGAAGCAAAAAAGTCGTTTGAGTTTATCCCAGAAAGTTTGAACGTAAATGACATTGCAAAAACTATTTCTATCATTCCGCATGTTATCGCAATTTCACTGACATCAGTAAGTTTGAAAGGGCCAAAAAACATTGAGTAATGCAGGTAGAAAGCGTCAAGGTGACAGCCCCAGCGAGAAGGAGGAAGAAGTCAAACCAACACCAGAAAAAGTACCCCGAGCTACGAGACAATCTTTTGCAACTGCACATGCTACATCGGCTTCTGGATCGTCAAGTGTTTTACCCAAGTCTTGCTTGATTTGTAAACAACCGGGACCAATCTTTTTTACAGATAAGGTATTTTTTTATTTTTATGTTGCATTATACTTATACATATGCATTATACACAATGATATAGTTAATCATCTGATACACTAAATATATTCTTTATAGGCGACAAAAAAACGTGTAAAACAAGAATTATCAGTTGCACAAACGTTAACAGCTGGAATTTTGGAAAAGGTGGCAACGTTAAAAAATGATGAAAGTATACTTTTGCATATTCGTGGAAAGGACTGTGTAGCTATAGAAGCAAGGCATCACAAACATTGTTACCAGAGGTATACGAAATGTGTTTCAAATAAATCAAGAGATTCTGGTCCGACCTTGTATGATAGAGCCTTTGAAGAATTTTGCACACAAATAATTGAGCAACGCATCATTAAAAACAAGGAGATTTTATTTCTTAGCTACCTACTAAAAACGTTTATCAGCTGTGTGCAGGAAATAGAACATATCGACGTACCCTACCAGGCTGCCAGACTTAAGACCAGGATTGGAATGCGATATCCGCAAATCATTTTTCATACCTCAAAAACTATGAATAAAGGAACTCTCGTTTATGCAGATAATGTGATTCCAGGTGAAGTGGCCGATGATTTGATGGAAATACACAACAATACACATGATGACGATGACGAATTCAATGCAGACGATCCATTAAGTGATATCACCCAAACTTCATCGCAGGTTAATGGCTGTTCTTTTCAAGATTTTTTTCCGTTGCAATGGAAATAAAAAAGCTTTTGCAAGAAAGTAAAGGCATAGATGCTGACTGGCCCCCTGATTCCCATGACCTAACTTTGCAATGTGCCAGGAAATCAATTCCAGTGAAGTTATACAACTTCTTAGCATGGGCTATGGGGTTCTCTGATCAACCACTTCGTGAGGAAAGGGTGCAAATCAGTGGAAACGAGCAAACTAAACTATTGTCGATAGCGCAGGACCTGATCTATGCGGAATCGAAAGGCAGGAAATTTACCCACAAGTCACTGGCTCTTGGAATGACCGTTCGCCAAATCACTGGATCAGTTCGATTGCTTCGTATCTTGCATGGGTTGGGACACACAGCATCGGTGGCTACTGTTTACAAGCACGACACTGCTTTAGCCATTGCCAGCAGCAGAGGACAAGATATCATTATTCCACGTAATATTAACCCGGGCATGTTTGCCACAGTTGTTTGGGATAACAACGACTTCAACGAAGAAGCTGTCTCTGGAAAGGGAACTACCCATGTGGCGAATGGAATTATGTTGCAAAACGGGAACACAACCTTGGGAGATCATGTCACTGTGAGTAAGTCGTGCCGTACTGTACAAGCACCAGAAACGTATATCGCACCTTACACCAACCGAGAAAAAGGAACCATATCTTTACGAAGCCAGAGTTCTGACATTTCCATTGACGACAAAAGCTATCAAGATGAGCAGCAATTTGCAAGGAATGTTGATTTTGTGTACACATTATCGCGTAAGTACGCATCTGAGAGTGGGCTCTTATTTCCAGGATGGACCGGGCTCAGTACGCAAGTTCACAAAGAAATTCCTACTGTCACAAACATTGGTTACTTGCCGGTGATCGATGCGCCAGTCACGGATTTGGCAACAGTTAATGCCTTACTCAAGCACAGTGTTTCTATATGCCAACGCCTTCAACTTCCAGAGATCGTGCTGGTATTTGATGAAGCGCTCTATGCCAAAGCGCAGATGCTAAGGTGGAAGAACGAAGAATATAAGAATCGACTGGTGATTAGGCTGGGAGACTTCCACACCATTATGTCGTTCTGCAGTGCCATAGCTAAAATTTTCAAAGACGCGGGACTGGAAGTCCGTCCTGTTGTTTATTAGTTTGTGTGTTTGTGCGTTTGTGTGTTTGCTTGTATGTTCACCTTCTATGAAATCATCTATTAAGCTAATCCAAATATTTGTTCGTTTATTTATTGAATGACAAATGCAAATTGATCGACGTACAATTAACAGTGTGCATTTTTCCAAATTGATATTTTAGGATATCATGATCGAATCAGAGATAGTTGCCCCTCGATCCGTTAAAGGTGTGTTATCTGGGAAGCATTATAATCGCTCTGTAAGAGTTCACAAGTTAATTTATGAAGCAATGCAAAGGATGCGATTTGAGGCATTTGAAAAGTCCTTAGCAAGTTCTGCGTCCAACCAGTTTGACTGGGTTGGCATCAGTGTTCTGGAGGATTCTGAGAGAGAATCGTTTACTGAAATCTGTACGAGCAAGCAGGTCAATGATGCAAAAAGGACTTATGATACGTTCGTGGAAAAACGAAGCGAAGAGAATCCTACGTTTGCCCTCTGGTCCAAATATATCGACATGGTTCAACTACTCCTACTCTACATCAGAGCAACGAGAACATCAAATTGGGAACTACACCTTAGTTCACTCCGGTCAATGATCCCCTGGTTTTTTGCAACGGATCGAGTGAATTACTCCAGATACGCGCCGTGCTACTGGCTTGAAATGTTGTGTTTAGAGAAAACTCACCCCTGTAAGTGACGATCACTATTCATTAATTTTGTGTTACTCGTATACGTTAAATTATATTATTAGATTTGCTTTTGAATCTTGAAACTAATTTTCCGTATAGTAATTAAATGAGTTCTCTTTTTATGTTTTTCTATAATTCCTGTGGAGATGTGGCAGCTAACATTGCAGATAACTGGACCGTACAACGACAGAACGAGTATGCTTTTTCAAGCGTGGCGTGTGATCAAACGATCGAGCAGACCCTGAATAGGCTAGTAGTCCTTTATCGTTGCCTCGAAAAAACATTTAATATAGCGGTTTCGTGTTAATATAGCTTACATCAATACGATTATTGTAATAACATACATTTTTTTCTTGTTTTGAACAGAGATTCGAAAATGAAAAGTGGTCTTGTGGGGATAACGTTAAACAAGGGAGCAGTGCATCGCTGGATAATGGGTCAAGCAGAAAGGAGTGCAATCACTAGACAATGTGAAGCCATGGCAAGTGTCACTGATATCAAACGGTCAGTAACGAAGATACCACATAAAAACCCACAATAAAACACGCAAATGTAAACTGTCATTGTGCATAATTCATCATCCACGTGCGTCATATTTTTATTTATTTTGTATTGTTTTATTTATTATGCATTTTTTGCAGAAATAAAATGATAAAAATTTCTTGCCTAGGTCGAGGAAAGATTTAGACAAGAAAAGGATAGCAGCAGACCAGAAAGCAGCTACAAATGTCATTCAGACTGTACAGACTATGATAAACCCTTTTGACAATGAATACCAAGGGTTGGTGCACTTAGCAAGTGGATCTGTCGCTACTGTGTCAGTAACCAGTGGTATGAAAACCATGCTCGAGAAAGGCGAATGTGCTGCAGTTGAGTTTATGGAGTCCAATATTGTAGGAGAAGAACCTGACATTTACACCAAGATAAAGAAGACGCAGTTACAGACATTCTCTCTTATTGGTAAGAAGGTCAATAGCAAAAGTAAGAAAGGTGAGATCGTGGCCCTGAAAAACTCAAAAGCGCTTTTTGCGAAAATGCTTCTGATAGCCAAGAGTCGCAATTTGGAGATGGAGGAAGTGTTGACGTATTCTCTCCGGCCGTATCCACACCCATTGGCTACGAATGAAGGTGACCTCGTAAAGACTGTTAAAGTTAAATTGCTCAAAATGATTGAAGATGAAATACAAGATGGTTCAGTTGACCTTCCTGTTGGAGACAAAGCATATATTTTTGATGCCATGGCAATAATACAAACATTGACAGTTCTCCCAGAAACATTTGGCGAACTTGCAATGGATTTGCTGGCTAAGATCGTCAACACTGCTGTTTCTTTAAATTTCAGTCGGGTTGATTTCGTCTGCGATAGATATCCAGAATAAAGCATCAAGAATTTGGAGAGGGACAAGCGAGCTATGGGTGGAACTAATGTCATTCGTATATACAGCGAGCAACAGCGAGTTCCTCGGCAGTGGAAGAAGTTTATGGCCTCTGGAGAAAACAAAGAAGAAATTATGAAATTTATCTTCAACACCTGGAGAAATGCGGATTCACAGGATCTGAAAGGCGTCGAAGTGTTTCTCGCACACGAAGACAAATGTCATAAGTTAACCGAGTTATTGGGCGATATGAGCTGCACTGAAATCGAAGAACTTTCCTGTGATCATGAGGAAGCAGCTACTCGTATGATTGCTCACGCAAGACATGCATCCCTGTCTTATTCCAATGTCATCGTTAAGAGTCCGGATACAGACGTGTTCCTTATTTCACTGAACGCTATAAACGACATTATTGCTAATCTGTTTTTTGAAACTGGGAAAGGAAATGCAAGGCGAATCATCTCGCTCAACAAGACGAAACAGCATATCGGAGAACAATGGTGTTCCTCGTTAATAGGCTTCCATCCATTCACGGGTAATTAAACCGATTTACGTATACATACATACATACATAAGAATCATTATGTGGTCACCACCTGATGTCTCTTCACAGATGAAGAGAAAAATACGCTTCAGGGACCATTTATTATTTATGCCAGGGGGGCCTGCCAAGATTTATCAGTTATTTGAACAAAATGCCTTGACCCCCCTTTGTACAAATACAAAATACCATTACCCCTCCCTGCACACTATTTTAAAATGCAGACCCCCCCCCCTCCCATCCCCTAGATATGTTGGTGCCAAGCGAGAAAATTTTGGAAATTTGAAGTCTCTATATTGTCGAAAATTGCATTTTTAGAGTTTCTTTCCTAACTTCAAAGTCTTTCGATCCTACCCGAGTGTTTCTCGCACACCAAGGTCCCGACCTTGGTATTACTAGCCCAACGCTGTACCATCTGAGCTTCCGCGGTCAATTCCAATTACATATCTTATATTAAATGTGACATTTATGTATTCAAGGCTTATCCTTTCTTGATAGGTTGTGACACAACAAGTGCTTTTTATGGAAAAGCCAAAGTTAAAGCGTTGAAAATTGCTAGGACGAACGACGAGTATGCAATTCTTTTTGGAAACTTGGGTAAAACCGTCACACTATCGACACAACTAAAGAATGGGTTATACGGTTTCGTGTGTCACCTTTACGGTTACGAAGGTAGGTCTGATGTTAATTCTGTTCGGCATGAAATGTTTAAAGGCGGCAAATACGATGAAGAGTTACTACCCCCGAATCAAGATTCACTTGACAACCATATACGTCGAGCTAACTATCAATGCTACATCTGGCGACATGCCGTGCAGCCAATATTACGTCTGCCAGACTTTTGCGACCACGGTTGGAAGTTGGATGAAGAAGGAAATGTCACAATTAACTGGATGTCTCTTGCCCCAGCTCCCGACTCAATTCTTGAGTTCGTTAATTGTAAGTGCAAGAAAGGTTGCGAAAACAATCGATGCTCGTGTGTGAAGGCGGTGATGAAGTGCTCCGATCTCTGCAAATGCACTGGCTGCAAAAACAGCTCTACGAACATTACGGACAGTTTAGAGAGTGATTCTGACACCTATAATTCGCCCGACGAATGCAGTTCCAGTGACAATAGCGATGATGAAAATTAGACCTTTTTTATGTAGCCTGTAGGTGTCGCAAATTATTACGCTGGCTACGAGCTGAAACTATACATATTTTTGTAATGTGTTCATGTTGATAGCTATAGGTTGTAACAAATAATAATTCCATACATCATGATATTTTGTAAAGAAATGGCCAACCTCCTGGTCCAATATTAGCCATGGGGGTTGTTAATTGTAGGTACGTATGTTCCTGGTTGCCCTGATAACCAGTCAAATATTGACATTGTTTCATTTAACGCAGAAGTTACTTTTGAGCTAATCTATAGGATTATAAAATATGGAAATGTTTTGTATTATGGTATAATAAAGCATAATTATAAGAGAAAATAAATGATAAAATTCAGTCAAATATGTGGCCTATAACCTCGTAACGAAAAACACTAGCTAATATTAGCCATGGGGGTTGTTAATTGTAGGTACGTATGTTCCTGGTTGCCCTGATAACCAGTCAAATATTGACATTGTTTCATTTAACGCAGAAGTTACTTTTGAGCTAATCTATAGGATTATAAAATATGGAAATGTTTTGTATTATGGTATAATAAAGCATAATTATAAGAGAAAATAAATGATAAAATTCAGTCAAATATGTGGCCTATAAACTCGTAACGAAAAACACTAGCTAATATTAGCCAGAAAGGTTAAAAAAGAAAACCACTAAAAAACATCGATCTAAATCGTAACGCGGTCACGAAATGGAAAGGCTGGGGACGAGATAAGAGGACTTGGGCCACTTAGGCCGATGTTATACGAAATTCAAAATGGCGGGCGATGGCATGTTGTTTGTCGAATAAATGAAAATATAAATGGCAATTAAAAATACTGCGGGTCTACGGAGCGGGAACTCTTCGGAATCGTGTTCAGCATATTCGAAAATCGTAAGTAATGTAAAAATATTTCAGTTCTAACACATGCTAAATGAAAATCGTTTTCTAGGCACTTTTTGGTGCCTCAGCAAACGGCCTAAAACGCCAATTTAAGGCTTTTGTGTAGCAATGGTAAATTGTTTGTTTAGCAGTGTCTTTGTGAATACTTACCGGTATTATAATGCTCGAAAGCAAACCCGCCAGGGTAAGCATAAGAAACGTCGTTGTTCCAGCCAAACACCAACAATCCAAAGGTCACTTCAGGTGAAGAATGATAGAAGGTACCAATTTTCGTTCCAGGTGTACTAACGACTGTCCAAACGTACCTTGTTCCCGTAATTTTGATCCAATTTAGATTGTCTATTTTCAATCCATTTATGTACAAACCGTTGGTGTAACTGTCCTCAATCGTGATTGTCACTGAACTATAAAAATTCGACGTATAACTAGGAACAATACGATAGTATGGCAAAAATTGTTTTATCGAGGGCAGAACTATCATAGAAGTGTCCGCATTTTTCCCGCCGATGACCTCGCCTTTTATGTACTGTATCACTTGACATGGTTTATTACAATTAACAAACGAAGCGAGACCTTCTTTTAAAATCAGTTCCACGTATGTCCCGGATAATAAAACTTTGGTCCAATACGCACTCTCAATAATCGTATTATTTTCATGCGCAAAGATCCGAAATACGTCCCCTTGCTTTTTACTTGTTGCTCCCACAGTGGTCAAGATGTATTGTTTTCCCCACTGGGTAACAGGTAAAAGAAATGATTCTAGTCGGTCAATTCGTCCAGAGCCGTCAGATATTGCACGATCTACGCTGGAGACAAGCGAAATTGGTTTGGAGGCGTATATGATTGTCCCAGATAAGTCCGATGAACTAGTTAGCTGTATAGATTGAAGTTTATCCAATGGAACCTGGAGTGGATTACCATGATTATACCAGATTCCTTCGTATTTAATGGTCGATTGCCCAGTTGGTTGAATTAAAACGTTGTTTTTGTCATGTGCTGATACTATACCAATGTCAGCTCGTGAGTACGAATTGTATGGTTGATATGATGCAACAATATAGGTAATACCTAGTGCATGAGTGGGCTGCGCTAAGTATCCATCACCATAAGAACTGTAGTAATCCAAACATATTACCGAAATGTCCATTGTCGAAGAAACCTCAATACCTTTATTCTGTTTCCCTTGCATTCGCAGAGAGAGCGGCAGAGTGTACTGCAAGGAATCTCCTTCTTTCATATAGAAAGAAAAGTTCAACGGATTGGTCGATGTGTGTGTTGTAATTGATACGTTGGTATCAAAGTGAGCCACTAATGATATTCCGATGTGACCACCACCACTGAAGGAATATTGCGCGGTAAATCCAAAAACAAACTTCTTTCCATAGTTAGTCAGTTTATCTAAACAAAGACATTAAATTAAATTTTTTTACTTTTGACAAATTAGCTTGATCGGTTAGTACATTTATACAAGTAACAATTGTTCACCAAAGTGGAAGTGGATAGTGCAAGGATATTGATGTGAATAATTGTGTTAGCATATATCAAAACAGAACAGAAATTACCAAAAAGCAACGAGAATAAACAGTGTGCATCACAGTTCCCGCCATAGTTGTAAGCAAAACAGTTTTTGCAAATTTTTAGTAATTTTATTCCCCCAAAATAATTTTAAAGAATATCTCTACACACGGCTAAACAAAACTTTGCACGTGCATGGCCTTTACTGTGTTTGCGAACTACAGTTTCGTTTAGTAGCCTAAGAAAATTTGGTCGTCGGTATAATATTATAACCGCAACAAAACGGAAATCCATTTTGTTTTAGTCTGCAGTTGAATATCGCAAGGATATAAACTGAACCAAGGAACAATCTATTGATATCGAACAAGTTCAGAAGCTTGCGCTTCGGATAATTTGTCCTGGTCTGACATATGAAGAAGCGTTTACACTGGAATGTAACCTTAAAACATTAAAAAATCGTAGGGAAGAGATGTGTGGAAACCTTATAAAAATAGGTACGCAGTGCGTACATGTTGGATGCCATCTGGAACTTAGGATGCGCTATAGCCTATAGCGCTTATAACCTTTGGTACAACTGGCGTGAAACTTAAAATATTGATTCAATAAGTTTAATATCAATATATTGATTGAAAAATAGCTATTATGTCAAAATAAGAAAACTTAAGATTCTCACACAAATTAGCCTACGGTGTAGACCCCTGCAGAGACACGCGAATAGGCAACGTTTTAATAAGCGACCGTTAATATAGTTAGTTGCAAGCGACGGTATTAAATAATAACATTCACAAGGTCAAGGGGGTCAAGGTTTTATCGAAAGCGATTGACTGTTCAGGGTTCGAAATAACGTTCTGAAAATATGTCAAATTTTGTAGGCTGTTTTTTTGTAGGTGAAAATTTTTGCCGGCTATTTTCCAAGCGAAGTTTAGTTGTGTTCTGGAGTGGGCATAGGCCAAATAATATAGTTATGTAAACCAACACAACATTCGCAAGAACACAGCAATACATTTTATTTGGTGTAGGAACAAACATTAACAAGTTTTGTTATTGTAAGCGAGTCATCGGTGAATAAATATTCTCGCCGAGCCCCTATGCTTTGGAATTAAAAATTGCCGGCAAAGTCCTAAAATTGCCGGCTAACGTCGGCAGCCGGCGGCTACTTCGAATTTATAACTAACAAATTTATAACTACAAATTTATAACTAAATAACGTTATTTCCTTTAGATTTAGCTTTATTGTAACTTTTTAAAGGTATAAAAACCCATGGAAACGACGAATTACTATAATAGATTGAAAATGATTATTATTTACCATTTTGACGTTTGAGTGATTGAAATGAATTAATCTACAGTAATGTACATCGAATGTCATGTTGAATCCTATGCGTACTTCACAATGGTTGCTATTTCGTTGTATTAATTTTCAATAGTATACTATTTATAATTCAATTTTGTTTGACATTTATATTTCATGTTATTTACAAAATGTGCTGTAGTTTTGAAGCTTTGCGCACAATATTATCAGTGCGAGCACAATGGCTCCGTTTCAGTTTGAGAAAATAAAAATCGAGTATTTTGATAGCGTTGGGCTTTGAGGCTTTCACGAGATATAAATATAAACGCCTGATAATTGATAGATAATCAGTGCGAGCACAACGGCTGCAAAATCACAACAAATAACAAAAAATATATGGTAGTTAAAAACAGTAAAGGTTTACCTACCTCGATTTATTTTTCTAAGGCGCTCAATTTTGTAAATTTTCGGCGAATAATCAGTACTTCTTTGCGTTTCCTCGACGAAAACCCGGCTTAGAATGCTCGTCGGAAAAACTCCGTATTTGTCGTACGCTCGTACTTTACGAATCTACCACGTGATTTACGACCACCGGTACGAACACTGAACACGACGACATGAAATTTAGAGCTATATGAAAGTTGCATGCCATATATGGCATGCAACAAAAACAATCATAGACCCTAGGCATAGATTACATAGCTTATTGCCAGAAGCAGTTAATCAGATAAGACAGAGGAGACAAACTAGATCAAATGGAGAAAGACTGAATAATTTTAGATATCGAACAGAACGATTTAAAAATAGCCCTATTGTGTATGGGATTGAAAGTTTTAACCGAAGGCTGGAGTCGAATTAAATTTGTCGATTCCTTCAAATTCTTTTTAATTAAAGATTACTTGTAAAAATACCTTTAACGTTAACCTTAGTTAGATTCTTATAAATTTTAAATGTAATTCACATTGTAAGTTGGTGTATGCTATTTAATGTGAAACTCTAGAAAGATTAAAGATTAAATATCCGGAGTTGAGCAACCAATGAAATTGCGCTAAAAGCATTATCCAAATCCCGAGTATATGTGCTAAATTATTTATTATAAAATAGCCTTTTAAATTCACGGGCGCTGATTGGTCAAAAGCTAAAAAAACCCGTGTTTCTATAACTTGATAGAAACACGGGGATTTTCACGCGGGTTGCGTGAGCAACCCGCGTGAGTTTAAGATAGAATTGATATTTGAGCGGGAGTTTAAGATAGAATTGATATTTGAACGAATGTAATTAAAATTTTATTGTTTTTAGAAAGCAATTTAATAAGAGATATAGAAAACATTTTTTCCGTGTTCCTATAGAGTTTATGGAAACACTTGTGGAAGTTTGGGAGAAACGCGAAATTGCGTGGAAACACTCGCTCTTCGTAATCGTGTTCCCACGCAATTTCTCGTTTCTCCCAATCTTCCACGCGTGTTTCTATAACTCTATAGAAACACGGAAAATGTTTTCTATTTCTTAAGTGTAAGATATAATATTAGCATATTTCTCTAATTTGGCAACGTATGGTGTTTTAGCATGTGTTGATAACTGAAGAAAGCGTTGGTAAATTAAACTATTTAGATGCAGAGGAGATTTATTATATGTCAAAACGAGGGTTTATATTAAGAACTGACGTCTATAAGGTCTATTTAAATAAAATTTATTATAATAATTTTTTATGGATACAAATAAATGTCCACGATAGCGAAGTATCCGTAATTAAAAGGCTTCCATACCAGATACATGTCTTCGAGATGACGCGACTATTTCAACATTTTAGTAAAACTGCAAACTAACCGCATGTTTCGTTAAAATTTTGAAATAGACGTTTAATCGTAGAAGAACAATGGTTATAGAAAATATACAAAACCGTGACAAAACCAATACTTCAAATATAACTCTAGGTAAAAGCATAATGCGAATTCTTCACGTAAAAGTACTCTTTAAACATACCTCGAAATGTTGACTTGAATGATGCCATGTGACTTATTTGTTCTTCTCCTAATAACGAGGAATGGTTGAGAAATTATCATTTCAAATGTTTTTTATAGGAGTTCCCCTTTAAAACATTTTCTGCGAAATTAGAATAGAATATGCCATCATTTTCAAAAAAGGCAGACTTATATTAAAGGTGATCTACAGTCCGTATGTAAACAAAGCCTTTGTTTACATTTTTGTGTCCAAAATATTGAGCTTTATTCGACAACTATTTATATTTTCAAGTTTCTAGAGTATAATAAATGATCAAGAAACAACAATCAGGCTTTTCAAGAACTCAAAACATAGTTAAACTGTTTGTATCATAAAAAGTGGGCTCATTTGTGCACATGCGCAGATCGGACTGTAGATTACCTTTAATATATGTTATTCTTCTGAAGGGCTTGAATCCGGGTTCTCCATTAATTTAATTTATTGTACGATCATCCAGATTAAAAAAAAATTAAATCGTTCCTGACGTTTCGGCTACCTATACGGCAGCCATTATCAAACTGTATTACAGATTTACAGTTACAAAAAATTTACAGTTATAATAATTTTATCTTGCGTGAAAATGACGTGCGCGTGTTCGTGAGCGCATACGCTTGACTAATTACGCATGAACGCAGGCTCTCGTACTTTAAACGCACGCGCGAGCAAACAACCTCACGAACACGCGCACGTCAATTTGACGCAAGATAAAATTATTATAACTGTAAATTTTTTGTAACTATAATACGTCTTTGATAATGGCTGCCGTATAGGTAGTCGAAACGTCAGAAACAATTAAAAAATTGTAATCTGGATGATCGTACAATAAATTAAATTAATGTTATAATTCTTCTATTAAATTAACCATAAATCTTCAAAAAAATTTATAAGAAAAATTGACCGAAGGAAAACCTGTTTGTTCTTATTTGTTTGTATATCGACAGCAGAAGACTTCTGAACTTTCTGGGAAATGACCACATTACCCTACACCTTAAGTGTATTCAATATAAATTTGGTTGAAAGCGAAGGTTACCTGAAATACTTAAAATTTTATAACTGTAGGGAGCCACATTAAACCGCTTTTTCAACCTTAAGTAAAAGGCATGTTCGAATCTCCAGCCGACTCACCGTGAGAAAAGTTCTTCAAACTAAAGCCACCAGAGTACGCGTACGAAGCACCATTATTCCAACCATACACAAGGAGACCAAACTTTATTGCCGAAGAAGCATGATAAATTGTTACAGTAGTCGGATCGGACAAACTTATTACGGTCCATACGTAGTTTGTTCCATTGACCCTTTTCCATCGTAAACCATTCAGTTTTATTCCATTCATAAACAAGCCTTCGATATGATCATTTTCTATCACTATATTAATGGTATCATAATACTCTGAATCATAGGGAAGTATTACGCGATAGTAAGAAAGGAACTGGTTTACTGATGGAAGAATTATCATTGAAGGGGCAGCAGATTTCCCACCAATTGACTCGCCTCTGATGTATTGCACAACTTGACATGGTTTACTGCAGTTAACAATTGATGCCAGATTTTGTCCCAATACCAATTCTGCGTATATCCCGGATGACAAAACTTTCGTCCAGTACGCACATTCAACAACAGTATTATTTTCATACGCAAAGATTCGAAAAACATCGCCCTGATTTTTATCCATCGCTCCCACTGTTGTCAGGATGAAATATTTTGCCCAAAGAGAAACAGGTGAAAGCACAGATTCAAAGAAATCGTACCCTCCTCTTATAGAACCTGTAGGACGAGCACGATCTACACCAGATATTACAGTTACAGGTTTTCTTGAGGCAACCAATGTTCCAGATACGTCTGATGTACTTGAAATGTATAGCACTTCGTGCTTTTCCAACGTTACGTACAGAGATGCCCCCTTAGCGTAAGAGAGGCCACGAGAGTGAATGACAACATTTTTGTTGGGCAAAACAATAATCGTGTTGTCTTCATGTGCTGAAACGACGGCAAAATTCGCACCCGACTGCCAGGAATATGGTTGATACGATGCAACAACGTAAACTAAACCTAGCGTGTTGGTTGGCAATGCCAAGTATCCATCTGCCGCCTGTTGATAGCCTTGGTTATTTAAACACAACACTGAAATATCTCTCGTCGATGAAATTTCAATACCGCTCTGGCCGTATAATGATTTGTCCATTCGCAGTGAAATCGGTAGCTTATACTCAAAACTTTCCCCTTCTTTAATATGAACAGTGTAGTTCCAAGGTCTCCTTGACAGAGTGCCGATGATCGTTACGTTTGTGTCGTAGGGAGCAAGTATTGATACTCCAATATAGTCATATCTATTATTGTAATATGGAGCTGTAAATCCAAAAAGGAAATGTTTGCCATAATTATTCGTAGTGCCTGGAAAAAATACAACATGGAAAATATACTTTTAATTTTCAACATTATAATTATTTGTATAGCTAATTTAATTGACGTTGTCTTCTGAAAACCAGAATTCAAAACCGCAAAACTTCAACTTTTATAGGCGAAAAGAGCGCAAAGGCGTGTTTATAATACATGCACCCTTTCGATGATTACGTCACACATACTTTTTGGTCCTGGAGACTCGCTCTCATTAATAAATTACCAAAGGTGATTGGCTCACGATTCATGAGAGTGAGGCTCCCAGGCAAAATGACGGAATTATAGTTGTTATGTTATTCTAATTAATACATATGTCTATTATTTATGCTCACCAAGTCAATTAAATTCCTAACGGAGTTTAACATGTTAAATTCAAACGTTCTCTGGCAAAATATTTTTATTCGACGACCCTTTTTTGTCACATCTATAGCCTTCAATGGGTAACTAAGTAAACAACACAGTGACCTATTTATATATTACATCCTATATAAGATGACGAAACTGCAGCTAAGTAATTAGTGAGCATTCAAAATAACAAAGTATACAAGGAATGTAACTGAGTGTTTCTTTAGAAGAATAGAAACTGTTCCGGTAAGTGTTTTGAATTATTGTCTGCACCATCTACATGTATATCAAAACTGACTTAGAGATCGAGGTTTGACTTAAAAATTCGACTTTGAAAAGACAACCTTAATTAAACTAGCTATATTATGAATAACTGAAGTATTGCATAGCAATAATCAAATTTTGTATACCAACAAAAATTTTTTCATATTTAATTCACACCCAAATACACTTTATTGCAATTAGTGCGTGCTTGGTTCCATGTAAATATTATTTACTGCAGTGTGTATCAAATTAAGAGCAGATAATTTTTAAATGGCAGCAGTTTCTACGAGATACAACTAGATGAAAAATATAGAGTGGCCCTTCGTCAACAAGTTATTAGAGAGATTACGATTCATGCCGCGGCTAGAGAAGATGCGTTAGAAAGGCTTGATAACTAGCGCGGCCAACGCGTTTTGTGTAATTCCAACGCGTAGTTGATGATTCTACGACGGAATTTTATCAATTTCACGTTGTGATCACTACGCTGCGAATTTCAAGTGAGTATCGAGTTATTAACTGTTTATTCTTGATGAAGTAATACCTTTGAATACATTTTCTGTGGTGTTTAAACAAACATTACAAAGTTTTTGAAACACCAAAATTTTCCCGCCAAAATAAACGGTTTACGCTAGCACGTTGTATTTCGTAACGTAGGGAACAGAATAAGATGACGCGGCCGCTTGGGCCGCGCTAGTTACCAAGCCTTTCTAACGCGTCTTCTTTCGCCGCGTCGTGAATCGTAAACTGTCTAGTAGTGTGGTAACTACACAGAAAGTTCTGCAACTTTTGTGAAAATTTATTTGCAATTGGGTAGATAATTAAAGATCTTCTCAATTCTTGTACACTAAAATATTGTTTACAATAATAACTTTGAGTGCAAAATGGCCGCTTTTGCCAACCACATTAGAACGCGATTTGCATGAATTCATGGGAGTGAAATGTAAAGAGTGTTTCATTAACTGTCAAAATTGCTACTTATGTAATGTAATGCCAGAAATCACGGACATGATAATTCTATGCAGTAAATTATACAATCAATTATATTATGCGATGCAGTAAATTTTAAAATCAGAGAATACGGTAGGTCGTTTGCAGTTTGCCTTAATTGCCGCTTGCAAAACAAAGCTTGTAAAAATATATATACGGTGTAATGTTTGCCTGGTTGAACTTACTGCCTATTCTGCATTTTCGTTTGTTCCTATACCGGCAGTAGTACGGTATTCTTATCCCCGAGCCAACAGCGCGGAGCGCCGTTCCGGCGAAAGCCCGGGGCGAGGGTACTAATTTCGCCCGGCTATTTACACCCGGGGAAACGAAAACATTAGCGAAGTCTAAAGTTCATCAATGATCGCGGGCGTGGGTGACCAACGATGTTGACTGGGTGGTCATCCTCACTGATCTCAAAATCTGTGGCGGACTGTCATGAATAGCGAACACCGATTGGTCAAATTTAAAATTTGTTGCTGCGATTGATTTGATGACAAATGACGACAGCGAAATAACGAACATTTCTTGCAAATCAGCAATTTACTGACAGCAAATATATTGTATTTTTGCAAGATTATGGAATTTTAAAACCTTTTTGAAAGTCAAAAACCGTCTAAAAGAACTGAGCAAAGTCGCCGACGTTAATGAAGGTAAGTTTGTTTTTAATATAATGTATTGTTTGCTTTATAATTGCTTTAAAAACTGATACGATGGTTGCGTATATATAAAGTGAAAAAAGACAGCATATAATTTGAGTGTAGTTTTAATTACTCTTTTTTTGTATATTAAAATATTTAAATAAAGAGGAAAGCATAGTTATTTTCATGCAAGAATTTGAAATCATTTTATTTCAATTTTGAAACTCAATGTTTACCGATATTCGATAAAAGGCAGTTTAGTTTTAGGAACATTTTGAAACGTTTTGCGAAGCGTTTGTGGTTGATTTTTACATTAACTTGAAGCTTATATTACGTATAATAACATACCTAGCATATATATATATATGTTTGGGAAATTGACCATTTTGTAATTAAAAGTGATATTTTGGGCGGATTTTTCAATTTTAAAACTATTTTTAAAATTATCGTGTTACCATGACAATACTTCATGTTTGGAAAACATAATGGTTTTGTCAGCAAGGCGAGGGTTTCTGCATGCGTGTATTTTCTAGTATTGAGTTAAATAGACAAATGTCGTAAAAACTAACCTCTGTACAAATATTGAAAATGCAGAATAGGCAGTAACGGAAATCAGGCCAACATCACCCTAAATACTTCGGCAGACTTTGTTTAGCAGCGGAGCCAGCTATTGAGGCAAGTTGCAAACGACCTACATTATTCTCAGATTTTGCTATTAGCAACCTCGCATTATATAATTCACTATTTAAAGTTGAAGCCATATTTCAAAGTGATATGCAAAAGCTACGAAGGAAGTAGAATAAATCATGTCCGTGATTTCTGGCCATGACGTGTATTTTCAGTTCTCTTGTATAATGCCATCGTGCAGTCTTACTTTGATTATTGCAGACCGTTATGGGACAATTGCGGTATTGGAATGAAAAACAGAAAGCAAAAATATCAAAATCGGGCTGCAAGGGTAATTGAGTCGCATTTTATGTTAGACTGTAATATATCGAAAATATAGCCTCGCAGTCCGTGCTTTATCAGATATAAAACACTCGAGCTGCGCCCTTGTATTTTATATCTGATAAAGCACTCCTCCTCGTGTTTTAAATAGTACATCAAAAGCTTAAGAAGAGAAAAACTGCATGCCAATCGCATGGGCGACATTCAGCGACTGGACCTCCTCTCTCGTTTCCCGAACGTTATTGAAATTTGCATGGCCTGTATACGGCATTTTGTTGTTTCGGTACCAAACCGTTTATCACTAGTACCATCAAATGTCATGTTTGATGTTGCAACATGTCCCTTACAAGGGGGGGGGGGGGGGGGGGTTGCGGGCCTTGCATATGGGGTTGTTGTTGTCGTTCATTTCTGCAAGATCACTTTCTGCAAGGTCAACTTTTGTACTTATATTAAATGGATGTAGAGCTGTGCGAACTGTGAGAGTAATTTCTCTAAACTTTCATCGTGATCAGAATCTTTCATCCTGATCAGAATCAATATCAAATTGGTCTCGACTTTGGTAGTTCAAAAAAAACAATTTTAACCTATCCCACTGTGATTCAAATCGCGTTTTAAACTTTCATTATTAAGCGAGTTTTAGAATGATAGCCACAACAACTCTTATTAAAAAGTTTAGTATTCAACAAATCAGAAGATTCGAATTAATCTATAATTATGTACATAATGTTTCATAAAAGTTGACAGTCCATTTGAAAATTGTCTACTGTTCTCTGACATACAACGTATATAGTAAAGTTAGGCATTGGTTTATGCACATTTCAGTCATTACTGGCGATCTATTCCAATCTCAGCTAGTACAAATTTATGTTATCATTGGGAAATCTAATGGAAAAGCATGCCTTGCACGGAACTTATACGGGTCACTTGTTGAAACAAAACAAAGTACCATTATGTGAAATTTAATCTTCATTCGTTTATTATGTACACTATTTAAAGGCCCTTTCTAAGAATACTGTAACGGATGCTCAAATGACGAACTACACAATTTTGGACGACAATTATTATTCCAATACTATGACGTTAAATATAAGACGCTGCTGCAAGGCTAGTGTGAACAGGGTGTCATGTTTGAGGAAAATATAAGTGGGTTATACTTACTCATGAACCTGGACTGATACGATGGCACTGATGACAGAAAGGAACTTCCATCTAAATAGAAAATATTAATGAAAAAGGTTTTATTTCGATATCTTTTTCATTTTTAGCCAGATTTTAGTATAGTCTGAAGTAATGAATAGAACAAAGTTTCCCGATGGCAAATAAAAGAGTAAGGGAACATTTTAGGGGAAAAAACATGTCATTAGACAATTGACTTGTAGCAGCACGCTTTTGAAAAAATATAGCTTTTTAGGGCAAGTTATGAGTACCACAAGAATGGAGAAGCAAAAAATAATGCATGAAACGATATGTCGAGATGTATAGGTTATCATATAAGGGATGAGGTGATATCAGTTTTTTAGTTTTGTTGGATGATACACAGTCCCGAGAGCGATAAAACTGATATCACCGAATCCCGAGTACGATAACCTAAAAGTAGCAGTTTTGAAAAATAGGATCATTTAAAATTAAAAACATTTCATCATTTATAATAGTTTTGTTTGTGGAAACACCACGTAAATTTATTACTGCAAAGCTTTCGATCCGTAAGCCCGGATCTTCATCAGTGCTAATAATATGTGCATATTATTACATACATATTATTAGCACTGATGAAGATCCGGGTTACGGATCGAAAGTTTTGCAGTAATAAATTTACGTGGTGTTTCCACAAACAAAACTATTATAAGTTTTATCGCCATGCAAACATACAAAGAACTTATTTCATCATTTATTAAACAAATATGATTTTAGAAAATAAATAGGCTATTCATATAAATAATAAACAATTTAAAATTAAATATAGTATAATTTAACTTATAAACAAAATATCAACCGACACGAACCTCGAGTCGGCCATCTTTGTTTTGACAAGGCGCGAAATTTAGCGGGACAAAAAACGATATCCGCGACAAAAAGCGATATCCGGGACGATATAGTTTTTATGTCCCGCTGCTTCCTACCCGATAAAGGTACAAGTATGTGATAAATTGCAATACAACACTTATATGTACTGTGTTTCGATCTTGGAAGCAGCATTTTATAATTAAACTTTAAATTAAAAGAAATCCTGTAACGCGACTTATTTATTCAAGTTATATCCAATTAATATTTTTCATGTACTCTATTCTAATATCATCCTTGTTTGAGATTGTATTATGCTTTTCTGGAATGTTATTCCTCTAAGCTTACTTACACCTGCTGTCAATACAAACAAGTTTAAAAAACGAATAAAAATTTTTATTGCATTTAAAAACGTTATATATAATTTACTAATTACGCGGGTTGAAAAGTTAATCAATGATCGCGGGCGCGATGTTATGGTTCGTCGCGCGTGGGCGGGCATCACAATGGAATGAGCATGCAAGGAACGATGAGAAAAGATTTATTAATGAAAATTAGTAAAATGTACGGCAAGTTTCTTGTACAAATTGTTCGGCATTTGTTTTTTTAATATTGTTTTGCCTTCACAATTTCGGTGAGATGAACTAAAATTTCCTAAATTATCTAGCCTGCGTGCAGTCCCAGACTGCCAAAGGAAGTAGGCGCGGCGCAATTTCGAACGAAATCTTGCTGTGCTCGCTCAGCCTGTTTTCCAAATTTTGGGGAAAACTATTTATGGATGAATATTAATTAATATGCTAAAATTTGCTGCGGGCCAACCGCTCTAAGCCTCGAATAACAAATCATAGAAATATGGCGGCAAGTGAAGGAGCGTTTGATTTATATGCTGAGTTTTCTGTCGCCATTCCTACAGCGTGTGCGCTTCTCAATGTTGAAAATTTTTATCCAGATCAAGAAGAAGCCTTATCTAATTTCCTTAAAGGCAGAAATTTGTTTTTAGTGCTTACACTGGTTATGAGAAGTCGCCCATTTCCCACACCATGCCAATTATTGCCGATGTTCTACATGACCAAGCAATTTGCACAAGAACAGTACTTGTGATATCGCTATTTATTTCACTTATGAAGGGTCAAGTAAGGCATATAAATAACTCCTTTGGTTTGGATTGTTTTGTAATTTGAATTAGGTATCTATTTGTCTACGGTACAGTGAAATCGAATACAGTACGGAATGTATACATGATTAACATTCAGATCCCAATGTCACATGTACTCTGCAGAACCTTGCTTCTGGCTATATATATTTAATATTTCCTAGTATTTGGTGCACATGACCAGTGTGCAACAAAGTATCAGTCTGTACAGGTCTGGAGTTCACTGTTAAATATTTGCATGATTAACAATAATTACGAATGGAATATTGCAGTATACACCACTGATTCTATTTATATTCCATTTGTATGTTTAAGAATATAGGTGTGTGGGTAAATACCGCTGCATGTGTACCCACACAATACACAAGGCTTCTTCTTAATCTGGATAATTTTTTCAACATTTCGAAGCGCGCGCGCGCTGTAGAAATGTAGAAATGGCGACAGAAAACACAGCACATAAATCAAATGCTCCTTCGCCTGCCGCCATATTTGCATGATTTGTTTTTTGAGCGGCAGCATATTTAGCGTATTAATTTTCGTGCATAAATTATTTTCCAAAAATCTGAAACACGAGCTGAGCGGGCGTAGCAAGCTTGCGGTTCGAGGTTGCAAAATCCCCACTTCCTTTGGAAGTCTGGGACTGCACACAGGCTATAAATTATCCACCTATTTTATATTAGCAAAAGGGGAGTCACTTTTTTTGGTAGATGGTATTGTAGCGCTTGAACTGATTTAAACTAACAATACTTCAAATAATTTACAGGCAAAAGCTGTAAATGTTTAATGAACGTTTCAAAACGTTTCTCGGAGAGTCCAAGCTTGAATAAAAAGCACGAATCTATTAATTATTTGTGCCATAATTTTGTAAAAAAATGAGAATAATTATCGTGTTACCACGACAACTCATTTACTTGACGTGTTCGCGCGTTTCCTAACGCAAATATAGCTACCATGCAACTATTTCTAGATTACTAGTGAAAATTTTTTGTCAAAATCCTTACTATGGACAAAGTACGTAATAGTATGCATCCTCGCTAAAAATAGTGGGGAAATCCAATTTCAACACCTAAATTGCAATTTTCATATTATGGATATAGTGTGGAAATAATATGGATATACTATCGACTTAGTGATGGAATCGCAAATTCCATAATACGATTGCTTCCCAACCCCATTTGAAATACAACCATGAATTATTTCAAATGAAGACATGACCAATGCTAAAATGTCCGAAATATTTTTAACAGACCGAAAAAAACGAGGCTATAATTACATGCAGTGGCAAATATCGGAATTTGGGGAATCTCACTCGATGCGAGCGAACTGTTGAAGGGTTTTTTGAATATGGAAACCTCGAGTACTTCGAGTGGAAACTAACACTTTACAGCTGTAGACAAAATATATGCAACTATCTCAGCCCTCTGGCAGGAGTCGAATATCCGACCAGGCAATTTCGTTTTCAGCGCAGTACTCTAACAAAATGAGCTCAGAGCCCAGTTATCGAGCATTAACCAGAAGTTTATGTATTAATGCTAGGCAACAAGACTCTCTTAAGCCGGTTTTCCACTCACGTATTTCGCCGCCGCTGGCGAAAAATTTTGACAAAGAAATAATTTTTTACATTCATTCGCCGCTGAAGACATTTGTTCTCCTGCTACAGTTGCTTAAAATTTTCAACTTCTGTTTGACCTTTCGTTGACGGCGCGAAAGAACAACAAATGAACTTTTTCTGTGGCGAAATTTTCGCCAGCGGCGGCAAAATACGCGAGTGGAAAACGGGCTTTAGAGCCTTGCAACGGAATCGCAGATATGCAGGTACGACTTCCGCCAGAACGCCAATAGTGGTATTTTCACAACTATTCGTGGTTAGGCAACTGGCTAAGGAACGGGAGAATAATCTACTCTATAAGCTTTTTTAAAAGTGCAAAAATCAACCAGAATATGCAAGTACTGGAGTTGCTAATATCTTTACAGTGTGAAGAGAAAATAATTATACCAAGTTTCAAAATTTATTTACCACAAGTAAAGTACCTTACCATTTGAATAGTTATGTAAACCAAATCCACCAGAGTAAGCATAGGAAACACCATTATTCCAGCCAAATACAAGGAGACCAAACTTTACAGTCGAAGAAGTATGATAGACTGTGACAGTATTTGGATCGGATAAACTTACGACCGTCCATACATAATTTGTTCCATTGATCCTTTCCCATCGTAAGCCATTAAGTTTTAATCCATTCATATATAGACCTTCTATGTCTTCATTTTGTATCACTATAGTAATGGAATCATGATATTCTGAACCACGAGGAAGTACCACGTGGTAGTAAGAAAGAAATTGACTTGTTGATGGCAGAACTATCATTGAAGGGTTAGCATATTTCCCGCCAATATAGTGTCGTCGGACGTAATGCACCACTTGACATGGGTTGTTACATTTAACAAAAGATGCAAGATTTTTTTGCAATATCAACTCGGTGTATGCTCCGGATGACAACATTTTGGTCCAGTACCCACTTTCAACAACAGTATTATTTTCATATGCAAAGATGCGAAAAATATCCCCCTGATTTTTATCCATCGCTCCTACCGTTGTCAATATGTATTCATATCCCCACGACGAAACAGGTAAAAGGAACGCTTCTAAGAAATCATACGATCCCAGAATACGTGCATAGTCTACGCCTGAAATAACCGTCACTGGTTTACTTGCGATAACAATTGTTCCAGATAAATCTGATGAACCCGAAATGTACAGTACTTCAAGTTTATCAAGGACTAGGGTTATGTATAATAGCGATGTACTGTCATCATACCAGAGACCGCGATAGTATATAACCGCGTTCTTGTTGGGAAGAACAATAACCGTGTTGTTGTTATGTGCTGATATTACGGCGATATTCGCTCTATAGCTCGAACTATACGGTTGATATGATGCAGCAACATAAACTAAACCTAGCATGTTAGTTGGTAAAGCCAAGTATCCATCCCCTGTTTGTCGATAACCTTGGTTATTTAAACACAATACTGAAATGTCTCTAGTTGATGAAATTTCAATACCATTCTGTCGGTATTTTGATTTCTTCATTCGCAGTGAAATCGGCAGTTTATACTCAAAACTTTCTCCTTCTTTAATATGAACAGTGTAGTTCCAAGGCTTGCTTGACAGAGTACCAAAGATCGTAACGTTTGTGTCGTAGGGGGCAAGAATTGACAATCCAATGTAGTCATCTCGATAATTACTATTCTGAGCTGTAAACCCAGTAATGAAATGTTTCCCATAATGATTTGGAGTGCCTACATAGAAAAAAGTAATTTAATTACCAATTTTACAAACGAAGTCCTAGATTTAATTATACATTTTTTCCCACATTCCACCTCTTGGCGCCCGCGCATTATATTTTTCCATGCAGAGCAGGCGCATAATCAAAACAACGGAGGAAATATCTGCGTATGCACTGAACTTGAAAAATGGTGATTAATTTAAATATTATTTTTCGAAACAAAAATATGGCCGATTGCTCGTTCGAGATGAGTGAACCAAAATCAGTCAATGCAAAAAGAAGATTCTGAAATGAAAAGTGCCGTTTTCTCCGACAAAAAGTTTTTGACATTATAGATTTATTATTTGGTGCATCCAAAATCATTGCGGAACCATACAGCGTGCAAAATTTCAACGTATGCCATCAGAGACACAATAATGAGGTATAGCGCTCTTTTTCTTTTTTAAATTGGTATTTCTGATGATGTCATCAATTGACATGCAATGGCGCGAGACGAGATGAACAAGTCGTGATGCGTCAAGTCATATAAGTAAGTCGTTATTTTTCCAGCGGACACGAATGGTAACCCAGGTTCATATAGAATAAGGTTTTCTTTTGGCTATTCTTTAATAAGGAATTTTGTGTGGATAAATATATCGTGCCACCTTCTTAAATTCTTAAATTCAAACGTTCGTGAAAGCAACAATTCCCACCTTCAATTGCAAAGAGTCATGATGAACGAAGAAGGAACAAAATTTAAGATCTTTGACAAGAACAAGTCCTTCAAACTTAAATGCGGGAAGATCAGAAGCAATATTGCCCAAATATCTTATGCATGCAGAAAAACAGAAGTGGAAGAAAGGACAAGAAAAGAGAGGGATCTAACAGGTGATAAAACTTAAACGCATAACTCTCAATAAATAATGCTTTACGAAACGTACATTTAGTTAGTTGAGGGAAAATGTCTTGTAAATATATAATATTGATTCCTAACTTCAAAGCTATGACAAGTATACTTACTGTTGAACCGGGTCCGATAAGACGGTAGAGACGACAAATATTTCTTTCCACCTAAAAGGAAAAGTTAGGTACAAACAAGATTTAATTTATAAACCTACAGGTGTATGTACCACAGAATATCACAGTACCACAGAATACCAGTTTTTTTAGTTCGCTTATAAAATTTGAAGGAAACATGCTATATACTTTATTTTTGTGAATATATATTAGTTTTAGTCTCAATGGTCATATAAAAACGAAAAATGGATATTTCCATAAAATTCTTAAAAATAATCGGGATAAACAACAAATAAAATTCCTTATTTTTGGCACTTTTTTCTGTTTAATGCCCGTAAAATCAGAAAGTTTGAAAATAAGTTCGCAAACCAATATGATTTGCATTCATCAACAGTTTTTCTAAGCGATACAACATTTTTACTATTCAGGAATCTCACTGAGTGATCAAATTTGCTATAACAAACTCAATTTTTCAAAATTATTGGTAAACCTAATATACTGTGGTACATACCACCAGTATTCTGTAGCAATTTTAGTATTTACCTTCCACTCAATTATTAAGTTAGCAATATCTGTACAGTGTTATCACACAACATAACACACCAAATCGTCATACAATTTGATAAACCATTCCTTACTTATTGCCGCACTGGTATTCTGTGGTACATTAGGATTTTATCCACAGAATATCCGATTTAAAAAATAATAGAATCTGCCAAATCTAAATCGAAGACCCCACAGGAAGAAAAAAATAATGAAAAACTATACTAAAAAATATTTAACAGGCTAAGTTATATGCATTTGACAAAAGATATGGAACATGTACATGTAAATTTGTGCGGTATCCTGTGGTACATACACCTGTACGTTTCACGAACGTGATTAAAAATAACAAACTACCCTGGGCCAATTGCATAACAAGGAAAAACGTTCATTAACCAAGCCAAGTTCGGATATGAAGTGCATTTCATGGGTTCCAATTTCCATATCTGAATTCTGAAACACTGTGATTGCCACTTAACTATTAAACTGTGTGGAAACAGGCTGGTTAGCATGCACTGACAGTCACTGTACTTCTATTTATGCCTTATTCAACACTTGTATCGTATATTTCTTTTTGTATTCGCTGTAGTTTTCTGTATATTTTTATTAATATATTCTATAATGCGATATACATTTTTTGTATATGTTGGCCGGTTCGAAGTTGCGCAATCCCCACTTCTTTCAGGAGTCTGGGAACGCACACAACCTATAAATTCTTCGCCCATTTTATATTAGCAAAATCTTAAAATGAAAAGGGGAGTAACTGTTTTGTAGATCGTGTACTGTCCAGAAATAACTTAACAGTGCGGTTGCGGTTAGGTTGCGGTTAGGTCGCGGTTAGGTTGAGGTTAGGTCGCGGTTAGGTCGCGGTTAGGTCGCGGTTAGGTCGCAGTTAGGTCGAGGTTAGGTCGAGGTTAGGTTGAGGTTAGGTTGAGGTTAGGTTGAGGTTAGGTTGAGGTTAGGTTGAGGTTCGGTCGCGGTTAGGTCGAGTTTGACCGATTTAAACCGCAAATTATAAATGTTTTACTAATGCTGTAATTGCAAATTGGCAATACCTTGACTGCATGTGCTGAAGTGGCGGGTACATGAGTTTATATACTGTAACTATAGGTCTTCAAAAGATGTGAGCGGATCTCGGATTGTAAACTCTTCGAAAATGCTGTTTTTAAACTAAAATAAGCCTGTAATTAAACCTTTCAATAAACCGGAACATAATTAAGCTCCGTGAAATAAATTAATAAACATAATTGAAAGTCACTACCTCTATATATTACGTATATATTATACTGTAGATATAGATATAGGATTTCCGTGATTTGCCAATCGTAATTAAACTGCTATTAAATGTAGAAAAAATGGCGGAATTATATTCGATATTGTATTCGATATAGGCCTGCGGTAGTAAATCCGGCTAAAGCGCAGTGATTTTAATTCTAGCAATCTGATAATTCCTATTTTACTAATCTCTAGTTTTGTAGCGAAAAGCATATATATACACGCGGTAGTAAATCTATTAAAGAGTAATTAAAGGTCAGTGACTTTGATTCTATACTTTTATACAAGACTATAGTAATCTGGTTCTACTATCAAATACCATGCAATTAGATCACTCATGTAGTTGCCGTGTAGCTGTATGAAGACATTCTATGACTGAGTCATACAGACTACTGGGTAGTAGATCTAAAAGCGCATTCGGATTTTCATTTTAGCAAGCATTGTTAATTCCACCGTTCAAATATATTACATTCAGTCGCGCGCTGCCACTGGATGATTGGAAAACGTTTATGGAAAAACATTGGACCTGATTTATAGTTATATAGACAAACATTACACAAATATAAACGTTTATTCAAATGAAAAATGCGCGATAATAATGACTAACAGTAACAATGGGTTTGAATATCAGGTATGCTAATGTATAAGTGTCAGAGCTTGAGCATCTGATGAGTCATCGACTTCGCGTTTTCCAGCCAATTTATATGTTTCACTAAGCCTCAGTCAAATATGCTTTTAATAAACGAAAATCAGTTTTAATCTTAAGGACAGAACCTGTTAGGAACATACAGTATATTTATAAATACCAGCCGACTTCCGTGATTTGCCAATCGGTAAACTGCTACTAGAGGCTGAAATAATACATTCGATACTGTATTCGTTACGCGGTAATATATGTAAAGCGCATACAGTGACTTGAATTCTAGTTTACTAATCTGAAATTTTCGATTCTACTAATCTTTAGTTTTGTAGCGAAAAACATATACACGCTAACACGCGGTAGTAAATACTATAGTAATCTGGTGCTACCAAGTACCAATTAGATTACTGTAGTTGTTGTGTATAGCGGAAAACCTTCTATAGATATACGATAATGAGCCATACGACTATTCGGTAGTAAATCTAAAGGCGCATTGATTTTGATATTAGAAAGCCGATTGTTAATTCCACATTTCAAATATATTACACTCAGTCGCGTGCTGCCACAGGATGATTATAATTATATGACATAAGTAGTTCAAATGTCGAAAAAAAGCATGCATTTTATTAAAATACTCAGTATCATAACGGTAATACCCATCTACGACTCTTAATTTTATCCATCTATGTTTATGTCCCATGTAACCGCACAACTCATTATATGGACTTATAAACAGTATATCATACCTTTTTCCAAGATCCAAACGCGCGATCTGCAGTGGACCGATTTCGTTGACGAACAAGGTTATATAGGCTACTCACTACATTATCGCTACAAATTCGTAAATGCGCCTCATTGACCATATGATTAGTTAAGGTTTATGAATTATGATCGTTTCATATCCGCCAAATTGCACTCTCGTCGTTTGGTCACGATGCTCAAGCTTGGTTGTTACGTATCCATATCGAAAGCATCGAATTTTCATTTTCAAAGTTTGACATACTCTCGCTAATAGTTTATGGAAAAACATTGGACAAAAGGTTCTCTCCCGATTTATAGTCATATAGAGAAACATTACACAAATATAAACGTTTATTCATAATAATGACTAACCGTAACAATGGGTTTGAATATCAGACATGGTAATTTTCAGTGCCAGAGTCTAAGTATCTGATGAGTCATCGACATCGCGTTTTCAGCCAATTTATGTTTCACTCAGTCTCAGCCAAATATGTTTTTATAAAACGAAAACGAGTTTAAAGGTAATTGAGTTGCACGTTGAAACACAAAATAATAATGACTTTATATGTGTAATTGAAAAGTTTTCATCAATAAAAATTAACTTTTACTGTTGCTACTACCAAAATAAATTTTCATTGACATTGACAAACAGTATTGTAATGTGCGGCCAATATTATATACTGCTGCATATATGCTAAATAAAAACGGCAACACTTTTCTTAATAATATCGCAGTATTTCTTTTTCTCAAATTTTTGTCGACTCTGTTTTCCAAAGCCGTTGCTACGGGTTGCGTTAATGACTGTTTGGGAATTTCCGCCGACAGGCACGACACGCGTCTTACACTCATCGCTTTTCAAAACAGCAAAATAGCGGGCAAAAGCAGTCAATACAATATGTCTATACATTCATTATAAACGTCGGGAATATTTCGAATATACAAGAACTGTTGCACGAGGTATTTCACTCGTGAATAGCAAATCGTATACTCTTGCTACAGTGACAAGCAAATGAAGGATCTACAGTTAAAGTCGAATTCAATGGTGTGGACTATGACGGCTCTATAGTTTTGAAGCTCCATGGTAAGTGCTGTTGTTGTAGCCGCTAATCTCAAAACTTTCATGGCTTCCCCTTCTAAATATGCAGGTTAATTAATAACTCTCTCTCTCGAGCATACGCGGACAATTTCGAGTCGGCATTTTAAAACGCAAATTTGCCTCGAAATTTGTAATCGTCTGATAACTTTGGAAAATTAAAATTGAAAGACGCTTAGATGCGAAAATGGGAAACGATAGTTAATTTCCGATTACGGGACAAACAAATTGCGGTGCTGTCTCGGCAATGGTCGACTGCGGTTTTTGTTTAAACGCGTTCAAACCTTACTCAACTTAGATTAAACCTCGGTCAGACCTCACTCAAACCCCGGTTAACCTAGGTTAAACCGAGGTCAAACTGAGTTCTAACCTAAGTTTGACCGAGGTCTAACCTAGGTTTGACCGAGGTCTAACCTTGGTTTGACCGAGGTCCAACCTAGGTTTGACCGAGGTTAACCGCAGTTTTTGTTAGGTTATTTCTGGACAGTACTGTAGTTTAAATGTATTCTTGAAGAATCGATTAGTATTAGTGTCCTAATTATTAATACATATTTTGTTCAATAGAAATGTGTCTGCTACTGGCCTAGAAAAGATGTGACAGCCAAAGTAAAAAATCAGGTGCTCGCCGACAAAAAGCTTTGGAAACAGCACAACATGCGCATATTTAAATATGCTGGTATGTAATTACTACATGTACGTCATAAAATTGAGTGACTAATCTAGAGCTTTGATTATTAATTACCTGTTAAAATACAGTGTGCCATATGGAGTATCCTATTTATCATTATGCATATTTAGATATATTTTAACTTTTATAAATAGTAAAGATTAGAAACTTCCAGATGCTCGACCGGGATTCATAATAATGCTTTTTCAGAAGTAATTCTTTGATCGCAAATTTATTTGAATATGAGCTTTCAACTGCCAGTCTGCAGTCTTCGACCACAGACTTTAGGACCAAATTTAACAACATTACAGTAGTACAATATAGTAGTGTTCTATCTAAATAGCAGTTAAAATAAAGTGTATGGCAGCTGAACTGACTTTTAAATTGACAGTGTTCCTAAATCCATCAAACATTTACATATCATGCAAATACTGTATATTTTCACTAGCAGCTACAGGTAAATCGAGGAATGCACATTTGCCCGATGCCTTATTGAATTCCATGCAATGACCTGGGTCTCAGCCAATAAACTCAGAGTCCACTGGTCTCAGCAGCAAGCTTTCGCAGCTCATGCCCGTGATTTACCTGTTTGCACTACAGTAATAATATTTTTATCCAGGCTGCTATGATGTTGTAAGATTCCTCATGTATGGAACACCATACTGGACAAAATTACTTTAGGATTATATAGGGGTAGTCCTGGTTCTGGAATTTTGGCTAAAATTTATAAATTAAACTATTATTGACAATGGCAATTGTGGTGTGTGGGTTTCAATAGAATACCGAAAATGTATTAAAACTCACCTTTTAAAATTAATTCTGCAAACGAATTTGCCAATACAGCTTTTCGGACCGTTTTCCCTTCGTTCCAAACTTTAAATAATGGCATAATGATATCATATGTCTATGATTGATTCCAGAGGACTGATTCGAAAAGACGAAAAGTAGAAAACTCCCCAAGCACTAGAGTGTACACATATTTTTAGCGAAAACCGCTAAGAGTGGTCAAATGCCCGGGCGGAATAAATTTCCGTCAAATCCCTGCTTGTACCGCTTGTGTGGGGAGGGGGGGGGAATGATTGCGTTTGGATTTGTCTCGCACATAAATACAAGTATAAATTAAACTATTCTACGGATATAGCTACTAAGTTAGAACTATAGATACTGTAGTTCCACTTATGTCTGACATAAAACAAGACTGGTGTTCTTATAAATATAAAACTAACTGTTCTTTTTTAGTAAGAATCTATGTTCTGGTAAGTGTTGTGCATTGTTGTCAGAATTCAATGTGGTGCTGTATGCCAGGCCTCCAGTGTGCTCTGCCTCTGTGTGGATAAGTTGCCTGGGCTATGATTTTGCATCACTTTAGTCCTGAGTTTAAGCATGCTTTGTCTGGCCACAATAAAGATTCTAATGCTAAAAAATAACAGTTACAGTAGTTTTATATTTATAAGAACAGTTAGAACACTAATTTTATAGCAGTTTACACAGGCAGAACTATCTATTCTTGTTATATTATTCGTAGAATAGTTTTATATTTAGTACACTTCACCTGTTGAAGACTGCAAACTCAAGCAGTCTGAAGCTTGTGTTCAAGTGAAGATCTCATTCTGCTAATTTAAGAGTACATGTCAGTAAAAATCGAATATATAAGATATTTCGCGGCCACGACTGAAAAATCGATTTTACTCAAATTTTGCCCAGATATACCTTATTATATCGGAAAATGCACAATACATTTTTTTAGGTCAAATGCTTTTTTAACTTTGAGAAAATGCCGTTTTAACGCGACCACCCTAAATCGCCATTTTGTCTGGGAAAATATGCGCCGATTTTAAGGACAAATTTCAAGAGGACAACCGTTTCTAATCGATCTAAAACCCTAAAAATCTTGTTCTCTGTTATTCAAAAGACCGGGTAGGTGACTTACAGGAAATCTGAGTTACTTTTAGGAATAGAAAAAATCGTAGTTTTGGAGCACACTATCTTACTTCATTTACGATACCCCCTTAACAAAACTGATTTTCACCATGGGATAAAGCTCCAAATCGATCATGCTTCTACTAGTTGGCTCTTTAATAAACAAGCTTTCAATCGACGTAAATACTTCTTTGGGCAAATAAATACGCGATAAATGACAACGCGTTGTATTCTTCGGTTTTTTACGTCTTGCAAGTCAAACGCTATAAATTTACATATCGTCGAAGTAAACAATTTAATCAAGCATTCTAAGTATTTTACCATTTGAGAAGAAACATATTCTTGAATGGAGACTTCTTTCCTTGCTTAGTTTAAAAGTGGTCCAGAAATCGATATCCCGGTATATTTTTAAAAACATCATCATACAGGTATTTTGAGATATTCTTGTCATTTGCATGATAAAACTTCAGATCAGTGTTCAACGTGATCTACGACCCAGCCGTTCTAACTCTTTAGCGCTAACATACAAATCGATGAGCTGTTTAGGGATTATATTTGCTACTAAAATTCCCAAAATTAGAACTTCAATTGTTGTTTTGTTCCAGTTTGATCCATAGTGTACCATTTTATGTATCGACTATCGAGCAATGTTTACGAATACGTAAGTTAATTATTAAGCAGCTGTTAGCGTGTGAAATGAACATTTATCCATACAAGGATTTGTTATTTTATTACATATTTTACCACCTCAAACTCAAATTATAGCAAATAGTTTAGAATAATTATTTTACAATAATGTGTGTTCACTTTGATGCACAGTTAAAATCACTTTATTTAGATTATTGATCTTTTCTATCGATCTTATTATAGATTTATAGGCCTATTCCACAAGTACCCAAAATATAGCATTGAGATATGTTAGTTTAGTGCAACACCAGAAATTATTGTCACCCCTCCCACTGTCCTGCATACGTATCTTCAATTACACGTCACGTTTTAAAGAAAATGGAAGCTTGTTGCTCTTTTAAGCATGTTGTCGGTAGCTCTTGTGGTTTTAATGTCAAAGATCGAAAGCGCCCGACCCAAATTGTTCCATTGCTGTCCTGTACAAAGGATATTTCAAGGCACTTGTCTTCAATAAGTTTTTCAGGGCCTAAAAATGAAGTAGATCTCATATTGTCTCGAGCGGCTGTTTATAACAAGTCAGAGGAGAGTATCAAATCCATGGCCATCTGCCCTCATCATCGCGCGACGCTCGGAATCAGCTGGACTAGAGGTGGAAGTACAAGATGCCGAGTTCCTGTAGTTATTTCGGAGCATGGAAAGTCTAACCGAGCTTGGCCAAGGGGTGATAGAGGTTTGGGCAAACAAGAATCATCTATCATATTACGCAATACTGGCGTGTTCGTCCCTCCTGGATCAGGTAGGCTTTTATGGTACAACTGTAACGTAGCTATGCCGTCTTATTATATTTTAATACTCTAATTATATTAATGATATATTATTAATATATGTATATGTATATGTATATGTATATATATACTGTATTGTTATTATTATTATTTCAGGAATTTGCAAGAAATGCCGATGTTTGATTAAAGCAATGAACGATAAAGATTCCTCAAAGTCACCTTTTAAACCTATTGACGAACAGATGGAAGAGTTGACGATGGTACAATATATATAATAATAATAATAATAATAATAATAGTAATAATAATAGTAATAATAATAATTATTATTATTATTATAACCACACCCATCCACACTCTTTTGACCCCCCCCCCCCGATCTTAGGTTTGAAAAACACACTTATACGTGTCATACATTTATTTAACAGGATAATGCTGAACTACCTTCACAAGCTAGTGCAGAGAGCTCTACATATCCGCTCGTGCCACAAACTCCCACTGATATACCTGAGACTCCATACACAGCCTATACACCATCTGAACGCTCCTTGTTAACAGAAACAGAGAGCACATACTACTCAGAATCAACACCAAGGGAAATATTAAATTCTTTTCTGGTAGCAAGGGATATAAGCCCTATTAGAAACCAGCTTACTGCACCATGGGACGAAGCTTCACAAAGAACTAAGCGACGTTATTCTCGCAAAGCAAAGCAGGTCGTCTTTGCAGCCTTAGACGAAATTGCGCCTGAAAGCTCAGACAAGTTGTTTAGTATTTTGCAATCAACTGATCAAGAAGAAGAAAACGTTGATAAATCACTCATAGAGGCACTTGTAGAATGTTACAATAACTCAAACCACTGGAGCACAAGAAGACAGATCTTGTCAATAATGGCTGATAAGGTATCTTATTCATCATTGAAAGACTGGATTCCCGGCCTAAGTAGATACAGGTTCAATGTGGCCCGTCACCATATACTACTTCATGGAAGAGGTTCTCCAGTTGCTGTTACCAAGAGTGCTCGCATGTATATCCCACTTGAAAAACTTGATCACTTTTTATCCTTTATCACGAGTGGTCAAGTTGTTCTAGATTTGCCATTTGGAGAAAAAATACTGAAGCTCTCCAACAGTGCAACGGTCACAGTGCCAAATGTTGTGAGAACATTGATTCCCGAACAGGTAGTTCAACAATACATAACCTATTGCAAAGAAACTAGCTTTGCGCCAATGAGTCGAAGCAGCCTATGCAGAGTTTTGACAGTGTGCAGTGCTTCCGTGAGAAAGTCGTTGCAAGGACTGGACTATTTTTCTGCGGATGGTGCTCAAGCATTTGATGACATAGAAGAGCTAGTGCAAAAGCTTGGAGATGAGTACAATAAAGGCCACACTTGGGCGAAGAACATGGTCAGTAAACTGAAAATGGCAAAACGCTATCTGAAAAGTGACTACAAGGTATGTGAAGCCTGGGTGGTCTATAGAATTTCGAATGGGGATGGGCGATACTCTAGAAAATATTTAGTTGTGTTTGATATTTGTTTAATTTATTTTTATTTTTATGTGAAGCACATTCCCTTCCCGTAGAATGATTTCTGTCAAAATGAATAAGAAATAACAAAATATTGGAAGACATATTATCACAACTTCTACCACTGCAGTTTTATAATCATTATTTCCCACAGTATAATTTCAGACGTAAACAGTTTGTTCAAACAGAAATGAGAAAAGATAAATTTATTCGATATTTGCAGGTTCATGTCTCAAAAAACTCCCGAGTCCCTGACCACTGTAGATCATACGCTCTCAGTTGCGAAAGTGATTCAGGTTACAACAGCAAATGTGACCATCGGCACGACCTCAGATGTGACAGGTGTGACTTGATTCCAACTGTGTTTGATGAAATAGATTCTGTTCTGAAAGATCTGCTTATTGATAACGAAGAGAAAAAAGAGATGGTATATGTTTTCGCTCAATCCAAGAAAAATATCCACGCCTGGAAAGCTCACCTTTTGCGTGCCATCAATCAAGATGAAGCTCGATTAAACATTCTGCAAGATTTGTCTCCAACCTCAGTTCTTGTAGTGTTAGACTGGGCCATGAAGTTTTTGCCACGGAAGTATCGGGAAAGCCAATCTGATTGGTATGGAAAGAAAGGAATCTCTTGGCACATTGCAGTAGCAATCACAAAGGGCGAATGCCGCTTGGAGATACTGACATTTGTTCATGTTTTTCAAAACTGTACCCAGGACAGCTACTCGGTAATGGCCATTGTTGACGATGTTGTCAGTCAGCTGAAAACCGAACGTCCTGATCTTAAGAATGTATTTTTAAGACAGGACAATGCTGGCTGTTATCACAGTGCATTCAACCTTTTGGCCATGAAGGAAATAGCCAAGAAGCACAAAATTCAACTTAGAGTTGATTTTTCAGATCCCCAAGGAGGTAAAGGCTCGTGCGATCGAAAGGCTGCTACCATCAAGAACCACATCAAAGCATACGTCAACTCTGGAAAAGATGTTGAAAATGCTGATCAGATGAAAAGCGCTATCGAGTCATCAAATGGTGTTCACGGAGTGAGAGTGATGCTGTGCGAAACCCCTTCAATACCGAAGTCAGATCCTTTAAAATGGGATGGCGTCAGCTTCATCAACAACATTTCATACAAGAAAGATGGCATGAAAGTGTGGAGAGAATATGGCATTGGCGAGGGCAAGATCTTAAAATGGAGTGAGTTTGGCCTACCAGAAGACATACCTTTGCCAAAGCTAAACATCATTAAGGAATCTGCTTTCCCGAATTCCACATTTACGGAAGTGTCTGCTAGAAAGAAACGGGCTACAAAGAGTGAACCTACGCCCATGGATGCTGATAGCTCAAGTTCGAGTTCAGAAGGCGAAGAAGACACAACAAAGCTCTTTCCTTGTCCTGATGACGGCTGTATCAGATCATTTCAACGATTTTCGTCACTGCAGCGTCATCTTGACGTCGGTAAACATAAGTTTGTCCTAGAACGCGAAACATTTCTTGACAAAGCGATGCTGTCATACGCCGCAAAACTTGACCAAGGAGATGCATCACTGACAAGCCATGGCCAGCTACTTGAAGAGCAAAGTTCTCCAGACACCTCGGTGAAAGACGCCGCTTTACCAAAAGGGTGGGCACTGAAGTCAGCGTAAGTGAGTACCTAACTCCAAAACAGATCAAAAGTTTCTTTTCTCGCCTCGCAAAAAAGAGAAGAGGAACAATGGTGAACGAGTCAGACAAAGAGTTAGAGGGGGATGGACCGGCAAGTCTCGAAGTGGAAGAACTGCAAGAGATGACAAACAATGTGATCAAGGAGGCAGGACTCATGCATCCTATAATGTTCGAATCGTACAATCTCTGTGAACTTGCTATATGCTCGAAGCTCTCAAAATTCTCCATACAAATGCTGAAGGAAATGTGCGTGTTTTTTGAGTTGGACACTTCTGCATTCAAGGAAACACGGAAGCAGCCTTTCGTTAATTTACTTAATGTGGAGTTAATCGGGAATTGCAGCTGCAAGGAGTAATACCTCAAATTCTTGAGCAGCTGAGCTTAACTGCATAACACAGGTATGCGCAAAAAAACGTGGTCGTAAGCTATCGCTAGCAAAGACTGATTTACTACAACCAGGGGCATAGGAAGCTTCTAAAAGTTGGGGGGGGGCAGGCTTTGAGGAGCACTTTCCGAATAAAAAAGGGCATCTAAAAATTTTTCCCGGAAAAGTGGGCGACGGGGGGAGGTCTCAAAAAATTTTCCGGACATACCGAAAACATTTTCCGGATATATCACATTTTTTCCTAAATATGGAAAAATGTTTCCGGATATACCAAAAAATTTTCCCGATATATCATATTTTTCCCGGAAATGAAAAACATTTCCCGGAAAATAACATAAAAAAAGGCAAAAAAAAGGCAATCCCTAAGACATTTTTCACGCAAGAAACGGGGGCTTTGTTCCCGGAAAAAGGGCACTTGGCAAAACCTGGGGGGAGGGGGCTGCCTCCCCCCACCCCCCTCCCGGTTCCTACGCCCCTGACTACAACATACAAAAGACACGAAAGATTTGTACTATTACCTACCATTTATCCTGGTAGCGCCAGGTAAAGACCAAATGGGAACTTATTAAGGCTTTACAGTCCTTTTTTCTTGCAAAGTTTCCCGCAGAGAGCACTAATGCCAGTGCCGTAGCAAGCTCGATAATTGGGGGGGGGCTGATATTCATATATTCGTGTTCTGCGTTATTAATTTCTTTAGAAATTGATTGTTTATATGGTCTGTGAACACGATTATATAAATAAGAGCCCATCGGAGATCCTAGCTGCCCAGGCCCGCTCAGTGAAATATGGGGCCCCAGGGCAAATTATACCTTTGGGGCCCCTGTGAACCACAATCACCCCCCATCCCGTCGACAAATTTTTTATCCCCTTGGAAATTTGTATCCCCCCCCTTTGAGCTGGGGATGCGGGGGAAATTGCTAGCCCTGGCGCCGCCCCTGTTTTATCATAACCATCTACTTCAAATAATTATTAAAGCCCTGGTCTTTTTCAAATAATATTTTTGTCCCGAAATGACTTAGATATGGTGATTAAATTATTACTACGGTATATTATTTAACCAGCAACATGACGCGTCCAATATCGTCAAGAACCTCTGGTCAAGAACAATCAATACATAATTGCTGTGGCCTGTACAGTTTTACCACACATTCAAATAGTTCGAATTCTAAATTGTTTATTACAAGTAAGTGCTAGTAAACTAAAAATAAAAACTCCTTATATGGATAAACGTTCATTTCACATGTACACGCACGCTACAGATGCTTAATTAATAATTAACGTACGTATTCGTAAACATTAATCGATAGTCGATACATAAAATGGTACACTATGGTCAAAATGGAACAGAACAGCAATTGTAGTTCTAATTATTTTGGGAAATTTAGTAGCAAACTAAACAGCTCATCGATTTGTATGTTAGCGCTATAGATATTTAAAGTTTACAACGGCTGGGTCGTAGATCACGTTGAACAGTGATCTGAAGTTTTATCATCATGCAAATGACAAGAATACTCAAAATACCTGTATGATGATTTTTTACAAATATACCGGGATTTCTGGACCACTTTTAAACTTAGCAAGGCAAGAAGTCTCCATTCAAGAATATGTTTCTTCTCAAAAGGTAAAATACTTAGAATGCTTGCTTAAATTGTTTACTTCGACGGTATATAAATTAACAGGGTTTGACTTGCAAGACGTCAAAAACGGACGATTTCAACGCGCTGTCGTTTATCGCGTATTTATTTGCCCAAAGAAGTATTTACGTTGATTGAAAGCTTGTTTATTAAAGAGCCAACTAGTAGAAGCATGATCGATTTGGAGCTTTATCCCATGGTGAAAATCAGTTTTGTTAAGGGGGTATCGTAAATGAAGTAAGATAGTGTGCTCCAAAACTACGATTTTTTCTATTCCTAAAAGTAACTCAGATTTCCTGTAAGTCACCTACCCGGTCTTTTGAATAACAGAGAACAAGATTTTTAGGGTTTTAGATCGATTAGAAACGGTTGTCCTCTTGAAATTTGTCCTTAAAATCGGCGCATATTTTCCCAGACAAAATGGCGATTTAGGGTGGTCGTGTTAAAAAGGCATTTTCTCAAAGTTAAAAAAGCATTTGACCTAAAAAAATGTGTGGTGTATTTTCCGATATAATAAGGTATATCTGGGCAAAATTTGAGCAAAATCGATTTTTCAGTCGTGGCCGCCTCGTGTTTGATTTTTGTGGACATGCTCTCTTAAAGTAGTTTTTATATATTCTTTGTAATCACTAGTGCTGACTAGCATTTTGAACCTATATATTGTTTGTGTAATGTATTAATATTCTCTGAATATAATTTTTAAATTGGTTGATAGACACATATAGCACGGCAAAAGAATATCTAAAAACCGCTGAGGAAACATCTAATGTTGAATCTGGGAAATCAGATGGCAAGAATCACCCACGTAAGCGAAGGACAAAAAAATACAATGACTACGTCGTCCGTAGCCAAAGTAGTACCGGTGAAAGTGACCAGGGTAAGTTTCATACGTCATTGTAATTATTACTTGATAATATTACACCATACTCAATAATAGTATATCATACGTCCTCCTCACCAATCGGCAGGACCTAGAAATATGATTGCAATGACTGCATTATGTACATTATTTAGCATCCCGAATTAATGTTGCATGTATTGTTATTGTGTGAACCATTTTTAGTGATTGAAGCAAGTAAAATTTCATTTCACATTCTACAGTACACTGTACAGTACTTTCCAGTTTCCCCAACTTCCATGAGTGTTTAATTACAGTATAAATGTATGTGTATCATAAAAGGAAGAACCGAAGAAATACAAAGAAATATAAAGTACCACATATTCAAATAACTTTTAGTTGTAATGAGCTACACATAAGCATGGAAGGTTTTCCATTCAATATCAACACAGAAATACATTTTAACTTTATAATATACGACTAGGAAACAAATAATAGAACAGGAGAAAATGATGAATAAAACTAAATTCTAGAGCGACAGGAAATTTCTGTATTAATTGACAATAAGTTATCAAAATGGTTCATGACCAACCGGCATTCAGAGTTTAAAAATGCTATATTACCTGTATAATGCATTATATGAAAGAACTACAGTGTATACATGCTTTAGGTGATGAAAGTGATGAAAGTAACGAGGTGGAAGGCAAGCGTAGAAAAACATCTGCCACAACTTCACCACCCTGTCTCCCTTTGGCACCTACCGTCTTTGGTACCCGAGCCCAGGAATTGCAAGAAAGTCCTCCGGTTCCAAGCATATTTCCAGAGCTTACCTTGGATGATGAAGTCGTTTTTTAAGCAGCAGTAAGGATGATTAAAAATGCCTTAGGGCTTAGGAGTTAATTGTTCACAAATTTGCATAATGTAGCTTACAAAGTATACAAGTTTTGGCCAAGTTTTGATGTAAAAAGCACTTTATAAATTATTAAATTATTATTATTATTAATTTGCTTGGTTTTATTTTGTCATTACAGTTGCTGCAACATTTGCACCTGCATGTGCAATGATGACATCAAATATTGCTGAAAGTAAGTGTCAAATGTTTAGACATTGTGAATGCGTAGAGATCTAATACCCAAAATTTATGTTTTCTGTTCACACATTAGTGTATTGTAACATATCCTTGTTTTTTTCTTCTTAAATTTATCAGCTAATCGTGACAAAAGTGCATTGGCTGGAACATGTTCTACAACTGGCGAATATTCAAGTCACAAAGAAAGCCGTATTGATGGCCTTCAAAGTATGTTAAACAATTTATTAATTTGAGTAATAAATTTATATCATTTAATTTGTTACATGTACTTTGTTTAAAATCTAATATCTGGTGATTGTGGTGTATTATATGGAACTCAGGTGTTATAGTATTTGTTCATGCTACTCTGAGTGCTCAGTGTGGAGTGTGCCCTTGGGCAGTGGATGTAGGCAGTCAGATAAACCAATTATGAACACATGGTTGCATGGAGCAGTGCTACAGTATAACATAATCTTAAAAAAGCTGTATTGTAGCTTTAGTTGCTTCCTTCCTTGACAGATTCTACCCTGGAGATGACCCAAACTGTGAGGCCAATGCGACCAACTCAACAGCGTGACGGTACGTTTTACATGTGTATGTTTATGGAACAGTCTGGATTGCTAATAGTATTTGCTATGCGACTTGATAGAGAATATACTGTGTGGTGAATAATTCTTCCTGGATTCAGGTTGAGTTTTTTAGTGACAGCATTCTTTTCCCTTAGTTCTGTCATGTGGTGTTGGTTCAAGACAAGACCTTGGTACAAGAAGACCTCTTAGTCGGCAAGAAGGCAAGTGTACTGAGCCTTGCTTTAAATAACTTAATTAAATCCTTTATGGTGGAGTGTACTGTATGATAACCATGATTAATGTAGGTGAAAAAAAAGTGTGGAAAAAAAAGTGTGGTCTCAATCTCGCAATGTATTTTGTGTTTTCTTCTGGTGCGATACAGTAATTGTAATATGACATGTTAAGATACAGGGATTCAATTTTTTGGACTGTTAATTCAGATTTGACTGATGCATATTTCCTTCCTGAGGACACTGCTTTAGGAGAATTGATTTTGTCTTGTTTTATGTACTTTGAACATGAATTACATGTTAAAACAATAGATTATTTTGTTCTGTATATAAGAGATGATTCATTGTAATAAATTCTGCGCGCTGATTGGTTAAGCAACATGCTGATATAACTGAATTCCAAGCACGAAAATTTCCCGCTTCCAACAATTCTGGGAAGACTTGAAATTGTGTGAAAATACTGCGCCCATCGGGGGCTGTGTTCCACACAATCTCTCATTTTCCCAATTTCCACTTGGAAGAGATGGAAAATGTTTTATATACAGTAACATGTTTTACCTAACATTATATTAAATCAGTGTAACAGAATTAGAAAGTCATATTGATTCCTTCGCAGAGTTGGTCCAGCCTGTACGGTCATCAAAGTCAACTCAACCACGTGATAGTAAGTTCTACCAGTATATTTAAACATTAAAACAAAAATCCATAGAATACAATTGCATGTTGACCAATCAAAATGCGAATATGTATGTAGTTATGGATATTCATGCTGACAGCGATAAACCACACTATTGCGCGATGAACATCAGTTGACCTCTTTAGATGTTTTCTGGTGATCTGGATAAGATGAGCTATCTGCTAATATTGTGCTGAGTGGTTATGTTACTACCTACCTTTTTTAAGGTAGTAATATAACCACTCAGCACAGCATTTTCACATTGGTACTACCTACACTGGTACAGACAGTTTTAGTATATATACTAATATTCCCTTCACATATCTTTAAGACCTCCAGACAACCGTTCTAATGAAGCTGGAAACAATCATTGATAATCAAAATGAAAGCCTGCGCATGCTCAGACAATTATCAATGGCCACTAGGGGTGTTGGTGGCTCTGATATTATGTTAGAAGATATACTACCAGAGCCAATCAATGAAGTAGTGGCATTTAATGCCCTGTGCGAGCAGCTGCCAGATGACGAATTTAAAAAGAAAACGGTAAATAAGCTTTCTTAGATTTTACTTTTGCCTTTCGTTTACAGTCTTAGAGAAATTCTTTGTTTACTAATACAAGTGCTATTATGTTTTGCCTAGATTAACTTCTGCATCGCATCGTGTGGTAGCGATGTAGGAGACAGTGCTAGACGCATTTTGGCAAAAATAGGAACAAACGTGCTATGGTCGGAGTACAGTCTAAAAGGAGTCTGAGGAAAGATATCCTTCAAGGCTACAGTAGTATGCCGAGTTGTGAAAAGTATGTAACCTTTTTCCCTTTTTTAACGTTTTACCAAGACGGATTTTCATTGTGTAGGAGACGGTGCATATCATCCCACCTGTCATACTACAGCTAGAGTACTGCATGTGCATGTAGGTACGCTGAACCGTTTTCGTACTGTTTCAGATGATCAGATCATTGTCCACGGTGAACAATGCGGAAGCAAACGTAGTCTATCGGTGGGATTGCAGTGGCAATTAGCACCATGACCATAATGGGAGTCCTTCGTCACTACTTTATCTTTGTTGAGATGCGCAAAGTTATAGCGAATGTTAGTTGATCAAATCATTCTATTGGTCTGATTAATGGTTGGTTAAAAATGACTGTTGCTACACAATCATTTATGAATTCATTCCATTGAATTGTGTCCAACACTCGTGTTTGGAAAGCAATGACAACTGTTAGCCACGCCAAGCAATAAATTATTTGACTAAGTGAATGCTTACTTGAACTTTGCATATTGAACCATATGATATGTCTATGCTTTACTGTCCACGCTCCTAATAAAAATGTGTGAATCCTTTTTAGAAGCACGTCTAAGACCCACAGGAGTACCGAGATTGAGATAGAAAATCACATTGGTGAATACTTAAAGCATGCACCTCACAAACCTGGCGGATCCAAATACAAGGTAATTTCTCCGATTTAACTTCGTTTCTTATAGTTACTGTATATTCGCTATCGACTTCGTTGCAAATCGTATCCATACCGGATATTTTTATAATTGGATAATTATCCAAATTCGTATTTAATAATTTATAAATTATTCATATTGGATAATTTTCCAAATTCTTCCGGTAACGCGCAACCTCGGAATTTCCTAAGAAATCACTTTGCATTTCTTAAGCATAAAAGAGTTTAGGCCCCTGGGAATTGAAATCGAATTTCTAATAGATCATATTACTGTTGTTGTACTGTTAAATAAATGCATAAATTTTGCTTTATGCACTCGCGTGGGCAGTAATTTTGACAGTTGTGCTATTTTAAATTCCCAGGCACCTAAAATCTTTTGTCCTTAAAACAATGTCGATTTGTTGGGAAATTCCGAGGTTGCGTTTTTTTATACACCCTGTACAGTATAGTCAGTTTGCGCGACAAAATTCACTTTAGCCTCTACAGTGATAGTGTGTATCAAGAAAAAGTATAGCCTTTCAAATTTAAATCAAGCATAACACCGTATTCTATTGAATTCATCTGATAATTTATATAATACCATAGTTGCCTCGAAATCCTTTGTCTCGCGAGGTACGATTAATCACTAACTTACCTCATTACCCATGGATACGCTTTTGTCTTCTAAATTTCCCTCATCAAGCATGCAAGGGAAAATGAGAAGACAAAGAAATCCTTTGTTTTCAACTAAATTTCCCCGGAAAATTGCTCATTACCTCTGATTGTCCTCATTACCTCTGATTGGAGAGCTGTACCTCATCGAAAATCATCGGCACAATCTGACGACACCGTCCCGTACACATTCGAACAATCACTTTTCCAGCTTTTATTCCCTAATCTTGAACATTACAATTGTGGGAGAAAATTCCGTTTATGCGCATGCCTAAAACGAATGAACACGGAGATGTGTTTCTGCGCGTGCATATATATGAAAAGTGTTTGTACCACAATCATAAGACAATCAAACAGCATTCAAAACAGGCAACACACCACGCGCGATTCCCTCGGCAACTATGATATTACAAAGTAATAGCAATGGCATTATGGTCGATTAGTGATGAAATGTCCCTCAAGCCTCAAGAGGTTTCGTAAAAGTCACATGACTTTTACTAAACCTCTCTCGGCTTTCGGGTACATTTAATCACTAATCACGCTGAATGCCATGCTATTACTTATAATAATTGCTTCGAACAAGTTTGGGAGCCTACATGTACAAACAAATCAATGAAATACCCTGTACAGTACAAACAGCATTAATTAAAATGAAGTTTTCTCATTGACCTCTTTTGTAAATAAGACCTGTTTTCGTCGCGTATCATTAACTCAAAGCAGTTGAGAACAATCAAAACACTTATATAACTTCGTTAATTTGAATTTGAAAGGCTATACTTTTTTTATACACACTGTATAATATCTCTATTACTTTTGTTCAAATATTGTTGTATTCTACCATCATAAATATTTTGTACTATTTTCTCTTTTATCCATATGGCATATTTACTTAAATATTATATTATGATTTATGTATTTATACCATGTATGAGCGTTTTGCTGAAATAGCCAATAAATATATGTCATTATATAAAAGTTGCAATTTTATGAGCGCATTGCTTGAATAAATTAACGTTTCATGAACATTGTGAAAACTTTTTTCTTACCTTGTCTTACTACGTTGTGACAACGTCCTCTGGAGTCGACAAAATCACGTTCAGCGCACGTAAACTCACAACGTTTTATTCACATATTAGTGGAACGTTCTAAACCCATTTGTGAGAACGTTCTTCTTATGCTACTGACTATGTTGTGACAACATCCTCTGGAGTCGACAAAATCACGTCCAGCGCACGTAAAGAGACAACGTTTTACCAACGTAAGCTGCACGTTCTAAAAACGTTGTGAGGACGTTTTTGTGCTAGCTGGGTAATGCTTTTCAATTTAATTTCCTAACATCCCAATTTTCTTCATAGATTCTTTTTAAATGCAATGAAAATGCAATTTCTTTTATATTTTCTAAAATACTGTTTTCTTAAATGCATCAGTGGTAACATCAACATCCACCATATTTTTTTATATGGTGAGTTTGGAACAAGTTTTTTCCCCGAGCCGGCGGCGCGAAGCGCCGTGCGAGGGTACTAATTCCCCCCCGCTATTTACACCCGGGGAAACGAAAGCATTAGCCAAGTCTAAAGTTCATCAAATATCGCGGGCGTGACCAACGAACCTTGAGTGGGTGATCATCCTCACTGATCTCAAAAATATGGCGGACTGTCATGGATAGCGAACACTGATTGGTCAAATTTAAAATTTGTTGTTGTGTGACAAATGACGACTTCAACTGACAGATACTTCATGAAAATAATTTGCTTTTTACACTACAGTATTTTGTACGTTTGCAAAAAACTTTGACAGCTTTCAAAGCAATTTGTTCTATAAAAAGTTTAATAAAACAATTACGGTATCAAATACCAATTGAAAAGATATGGAGCCAAATGAAAAGAGGCAAGGAATGACAAGAAAGCCGAACGTCTAGCGAAAAGGAGGGAGCGAAGACGACAACGTTTGCTCGAGGAGACTGCTGAGGAAAGAGAAGCTCGTCTGGGAAAGCTTAGAGAAGCATGGAAAAAAAGACTGCTGAAGCGAAAGGTAAGCAAAGGCTTGTCTTCACAACGTTATGTACCAATGATACTGAAGCTATACAATTTGAAGTATGATATTTGACCCTATATATTCGACTATTTCTTCACAATTTTCCAATAAAGAGTTTGTCATGACACGCTCAAGTCAGTTTAACCAGAACTGTATTTTATTTATATCAGTTATCACAGCCACAGGCAATTTTATGCTGCCAAATACCGTCGGTTGCAACTAAAGGTGAACAGTTGCAGATAAAACATTCTCTATTCTCATTAAAAAGCCTGTAAAGGTTTCCAGTAGGTCTCTGGCCCAACTCGTTCAGACCACACAAAGTTTTTTTTACTTATTATTGTACACATGGGAAACAACAATTAAGTGTTGTTGTTCTTGACAAACATTGGAGATTCTAATCACGCGAATGTTTTTAGGAGCGACTGTTCATCGTTAGGTGCAAGCGACGGTACAACATACTATGAACATTTTTCCGACTGTGACCGAATGTGCAACGATATATTTTTCAAAGTTGTTATCAATTCCTAAAATTTGTTTATAGTAAAACGGCCTGCTCAGCACTCACTACTCACGATGATTTCATTTAGAAATGCAGTTATACCAGGAAAAGAACTGATTCTAAAATATGTAAATTTAAAAGCATTGGCTAACAGAATAAAGCGATGCATGTGAAGACAAGGTACAAACTTTTATAGTTGCTATTTGTTATAAAATCCTATAAATAAACCGATTCAACAATAATTTGGCCTCGAATTTGCATATTCTATGCTGCATGTTTATATTTTATTTTTATAGTATAAAAATAAAATTGTAATACTATGAAATAAAATACATTTCTGTTTATTGACGAGTACTTATTTAATGTCTTCTTCATCCAGTGGTCAGAGTAAATTTCTACTTCTAGCAAGTAAATATTTGACAAGCAGTCTGAAATAAGCACAGGACTTTTAATGCATCAGCCAAATCCAAGTGTGCCCATCCCCCTCGCCCAGCCATTTCCCGGGGGTTGGGCATTTCCATTCAAACCTTAGGCCCGGCGGGGCATTTGAAATTAATAATTTGGATTCTTGCACTTCACTTGTGGAATTAATATTAGAATGTTAGGGACCGATCGTTTATTACGTCTCAGGGGGGGCGGTGGTTTTTTTAAAAACATCAATAAAATATGCACCCCCCCATATTTTTTGGAAATGAAAAAATGACCCCCCTGTTCAACTATATAGATTAAAATTTAAAAATATACCCCCCCCCCAATTGCACTAGGCATTTCTAGGCATCAAACCTCAGTGCATCAAATATTCAAATTATAAGGCCTCGCGAAATTGCTAATTCAATATAATATCGAGTCATATATAAAAGCAAGATTGCATATTTTGGCATTCAATACAAAACAGGAAAACGTTATACAAAAATATCATATTAATGAATGATATAAACATGTAAAAGTAAAAATGCAATAATATTTATATATTATTATAAAATGTAGATAAAAAATACCTTTTTTGAAACATTTTCCGCCATGAATTTTTTCAGGTGTAAACCATATGGTGTAAACCATTGACTGTAATCATTCCGTTCAGCGGAGTCACTAAGGGCCTGTTCATATGATCCCGCTTTACCAGGACGTCTCGCTTACCGATGATCTCGCCGCCTATCTATTTTCCTATAAAATTTTGCATTGTGTTCATATGAGAAAGCGACCTGGCCCACTTGCCGAGATCTCGTTTGAATTTGCCGAGATCATAGGTAGGCGGGATGAAAATTCTTCCATATGAACACGCCAGCCCGCTTTAATACCTGGATGAAGTCAAACAAGTCTTGCCGGTTTAATTTAACACTTTTTACTTGGTTTTATGTTTGTTTTGTAAACAAGTATTAAATAAGCATCTGAAGAAATACTTTTTCTTGTAAATAAACGAAGAAAAACACTAAAATCGCTAAGTATTTGTGTTGCTTGACTGAAATGTAGAAGTTTTGCATACGCTACTAATTATAGAACTACAATGTAATTTCATCTCGGCAAGCGGGACGAAATATTCCATATGAACGCACGGAAATATTCGTCTCGGTAAACGAGACGTCCCGGTAAGCGGGATCATATGAACAGGCCCTAAAAACCATTGAACTAAACTTTCAACTATAAAGAGTTGAATGCTAAGAACTAGATTCCAGTCTTCTCTATGCAAAAATTGCACACAATGGCGCAATCTTGCTTGATTAGTTTGTATTTGTTTTTCTTTTTTTCAAATTGAAAATGGTAGATATATTTTGAATTTCATCTCATAAACCAAATAAAGTCATTTTAATATGTAAGAATCGTTTGCAATTTCAAAATTTAACCCCCCCTCTTTTCCTTTCGGGAAACAAAAAACTACCCCCCCAAAATAGCCATATTTAAAAAATTAACCCCCCCCCTCAAAAACCACCGCCCCCCCCTGAGACGTAATAAACGATCGGTCCCTTAGGGGTTGTAATCCAAGTGAGAATATATACATGTCTATATTTTGTAATCCAAGTGAGAATATTTTGTAATCCTAGTGAGAATATACAAATGTATAGTACATGTATATATTTTGGGTATATATTTTGTAATCCAAATGAGAATAGTTTGTAATCCATGTGAGAATATACAAATGTATATATTCTCACTTGGATTACAAACCCTAACATTCTAATTTTAATTCCACCAAGTGAAGTGCAAGAATCCAAATTATTGAAGTCGGCCACCTTATCACAACCCGCACACCCGATTACCTAAATATACATGAACTTACGGTTAAAGCTCAACAGCTGGCCTCTGTAGCTCAGTTGGTTAGAGTGCTGCACCGGAATCGCAGGGCCGTAGGTTCAATTCCTACCAGTGAGAGGACCTTGTGCTGCATTTTTCGCAGTCGTTCCTGGTTAGGTCTTAAAATGTATGTATTCTCACTTGGATTACAAACCCTAACATTCTAATATTAATTCCAACAAGTGAAGTGCAAGAATCCAAATTATTGAAGTCCACCTTATCACAACCCGCACACCCAATTACCTAAATATACGTGAACTTACGGCTAAAGCTCAACAGCTGGCCTCTGTAGCTCAGTTGGTTAGAGCGCTAGTGCACCGGAATCGCAGGGCCGTAGGTTCAATTCCTACAAGAGGACCTTGTGCTGCATTTTTCGCAGTCGTTCCTGGTTAGGTCTTAAAATGTATGTATTCTCACTTGGATTACAAACCCTAACATTCTAATATTAAGTCCACCAAGTGAAGTGCAAGAATCCAAATTGTTGAAGTCCACCTTATCATAACCCGCACACCCGATTACCTAAATATACATGAACTTACGGTTAAAGCTCAACAGCTGGCCTCTGTAGCTCAGTTGGCTAGAGCGCTGCACAGAAATGGCAGAGCCGTAGGTTCAATTCCTACCAGAGGACCTTGTGCTGCATTTTTCGCAGTCGTTCCTGGTTAGGTCTTAAAAAGTAATACATATATTCTCACTTGGATTACAAACCCTAACATTCTAATATTAAGTCCACCAAGTGAAGTGCAAGAATTCAAATTGTTGAAGTCCACATTATCATAACCCGCACACCCGATTACTAGCTCAGTTGGTTAGAGCGCTGCACCGGTATCGCAGGGCCGTAGGTTTAATTCCTACCAGAGGACCTTCTGCTGCATTTTTCGCAGTCGTTCCTGGTTAGGTCTTAAAATGTATATATTCTCACTTGGATTACAAACCCTAACATTCTAACATTTGAAATTAAGTATTTGGAGGTTTTGCGATCACTGATAACTTGATAATAATATAAAACAAAACACTTCTATCTGCAACTTTTACAATCACTGATAACTTGATAATATTTAAACCAGTCAAGTTGTAGTTTAAATAGAGAATAATGCATGGGTGCACGAAATACCAGATTTATTTCGAGTGTTGAACATGAGTGTGCAGCGAACAAGTGAGCGCAGCGAATGAGTGAGATGTTATGTTCGAATGTTATGTTCAACACGAAAAATAAATCTGGTATTTCCAACCACCCATGTATTTTTCTGTTTATTATATAAAGGGCAGTCTTAAATGAAAAGCGATAATTTTTACAGAAAAGCGATAATTGAAAAGGCGATAATTTTCACATCTGAGATTATCATGAATAATTTCACATGTGAGATTATCATTTTTATCAGTGCTCGAAATCTCTGTAAAACACTATCTTTATATAATAAAAATTCATAAATTTGAACCATGCTAGAGCATGACAACAGCAAAATGTTCTATAGTATGATACACAATATTTTGGGAGGTGAAATACACGAACAATAAATCAGAGAGTGTTTGCTTGGAACTCACTGGGGGGGGGGCAACACCCCTGATAATTGCTCATGAGGAATTTCAGGTAGATTTCCAGTGCACTTTTAGGTAAATTTAAGTAGATTTGCAGAAGATTTTCAGGGCAATTCAGGTAATTAGCGAGGTTTAGCAAAGACGACGCGACGTCAACGAGGACGTGAAAATGGCGTAAAAACGGCGTGGGCACATCCATAGATGGGCATATCACGCCATTTTCACGTCCTCGTTGACGTCGCGTCGTCTTTGCTAAACCTCGCTATTCTCAGGACATGAGAAAGTGAATTTGGAAAACAACTGTATTTTCGGAAAAATTATTATATGTCCTGAAAATTTTTTGTACATCTGGAAACATTTTGGTAAACCCCCCCCCCAGGTCTATCTAACCCCACACACACCCTCAGACGAAGTGCTCGCAACGGCACTGAGTATACATCTTTTGAAAACAGGCGAGGGGTTATTGCATGCATGTATTTCTAGTATAAATAAATTAAAACTATCGCACAATGATTTCGAAACAATACGTGCAGCGAGTTTAAGTATTTTACACGGAATATGGTTTAGACAAGTAGCTTTTTTATCAGATATTGAGGAAATTAATTTAATAACTTCATCCGAAGTGGTTGGGCGTAATATAAACATCGTTTCAGTGGCAGCTCTTTGCACATATTGATGAAAACCTTTCCCATTGCTAAATTGCGGTACGTTGTTTGTTAATTTGCACCTTATTTCAGGAAAATACTTTGTTTTAAACATTCAGCTATTTCAGTGTTGTTTGTAACTACTTTTTTGTTTATTAACAGAGAAGAAATATTTTGAGATTTCGAGCTTCGGGACATTAACTCATTTATTGTATTCCAAAATACAGGCACACACACACACATACATAGACACAAAACACAAACAAACAAACCTACAAACCAAAAACAAACATCCAAACCAACATGCAAACCAGCCAACACAACAAACACAACCAACACAACCAACCCAACCCAGCCCAACCCTACGCTACCCTATCCTAGCCTACCAAACCCAACCCAACCCAACCCAAACCACACCAAACCAAACCAAACCCAGCCCAACAAACAAGCAGACAAACAAACAAGCAAAAAAGCAAGAAAACAAACAAACATTCAAACAAACATTCAAACAAAAAAACAAACAAACAAACAAACAAACAAACAAACAAACAAACAAACAAACAAACAAACAAACAAACAAACAGAGGTGAAAACACATTCATTAATAGAAAGCAACAGGTCTAGATTTACTTACCTTAATTGGCGGCCTTTTATTATCAATGTAATTAGTGGATTCAAATATATGAGGAATTCGTTATCTTCACCGGGAACTGCATATGACAACACAGCGGGGTACGAACGTTTTTGCGATTTAATCCAGAAACATGAAGTGATTGCATTTAATTCTTTATCAAGAACAGCAGCCTGTAAAGTGCATAAATAATGGTATAAGTGATTGAAATGGGTAGGATGGGAGTCGCGCAAGGTAGCAATCAAAACTGATCAACGAAGAAAGTCGTTGTGTATTTCCTTGTTAAATTTATGTTTAATTTTTTGGGGCTTTCTCGCTTTGATTGAAAAGAGTCGTGGAGATGGTTTTACATTGCAACTCCAAAGAGAGGGGAGATATTGGGAGGGTGCGTAATTCCTATATATTTTCCTACAAGGGTGGGGGGGTGGAGGTGGGATTTGATACTTTATATTTACATTATAATTTAAACAGACATATCGGTTTTCACTTATCTTTCTTGAATATATTCTGTAAATGTGCCCATTTTATATACAGGCGCATCTCAAAATTTAGAATATTATCTGGCCATTTACTAGTCTGCGCAGATGATTACATTCTATATTAAAGCGGGATTTTGCGGAGAAGCAAAACAGGGGGTGGGTAGTATTGCATTTGCCGACAAGGTTTTAGTCGTTAATTAACATTTATTTCCCGAAATTGCAAAATTCTAGGAGAGGGGGAGAGTTAGGAAAACAAATTAGTTAATTTGGTTTGGTTCCGGACATAACATTTTTAGATTCAATTTCCAGTTAACGTACGGTTATTGGGTATATATCTCGCAAATGAATATCACGATAACGTAAACAATTTGCCGGCAAATCTATTATTTTACCGAGAAGACGTTTTCAAGAAAGTTGTCACCCCCCCCCCCTTCCCCAGCGACGTTCCTCACAGCATATGATGTTCAGGCAAAAACAACTTCAAATGTTTAAATTTTATATATAATAATTTGCTGACAAATACTTTCAAATACATTATAATATTCTCAAATCCACCTGTGTATATAGTTCGAATCTTACCCGTTTTTGGAGATGGGGTTGGCTTAGTCCTCCCCATAGAAACAAAAGACATAGAATGTCTGCTCCTCTTTTCAGTAAAAATTTTGTCTCCACAAAATGGCGGATTTACAAGGGCATTTTGGCTAGTCCCAGACTCCTGCGGCAAGGAAATTCGCAAGGTTGCAGGGTGTGCGAACAATTTCTTCCAACAAAGTTTTCCAAAAAAAATTATAGGGAGACTTAAGTTGAAAAAAGGTTTTGCAAAAAAGAAAACCCATTCCAGTATTTTTACGAGAAACCATAGCTCTGAACACAATATATACGGAAATCGTCGTTTAAAAATACATTTTTAACGTTGTTGTGCAAGCCAAAACAAAACACGAAAGATCAAGACAAACTCAAACTCAACAAGAATGTTCTAAAAAAATTTAAATGTATAATATAAACGCAGTTAAATGATCCATTTAAACTAACACAACTACTTTTTGTATTTTTTTACGTTGCTTAAGCTTGAGGCAACGCTTTTGAAACCATACTTTTCGACGATTTTTTAATAGGCGATTTTCAGTTTATCGACTGACTAAATATTTTTGTTTCAAAAACATAAAAACACTTAATTCCTTTAGATAAGGTCTTTGAAAAACTCACTCGTGCATGTTATATCCAAATTGAACTCGAAACCAGGCTATTACCTATACTAAAACCATTCTCCAGTTCCGCCGCCTATGTCGATAAGATCGGTCAAATGGTTGATTGGAATACAAAACGTCGCGATGTTGGGACAACTCTGACGTTACTTTTTAGATCACGGCGGCATTTTCGCTCGATATCCCGCCATATGAAAAGCTAAGTGTATTTTGGTGCACGTTTCTTCAATGAATTTTAGCGTCAAACATGTATTGTATGATTTAAATAAAGTAGCAGAATATTATTTTTCAGTAGATGTTTCTACAAACAATATGCAATTCAAAGTTTTTAAAACAAAATAGTTCACATTTCGCCACACCTTTCCAATCAAGATACAGACGGATATTGCTGGCCATAGAAGTTAGTGCATCCAGACTACGTAAATGTAAATTACCTTAAGGAACAGTCTATATTAGCCTAGCAAACCAAGGAACTCACCTGAGTGAGTTTGCCTGTACATACTTGTCTCGTGACTTACATATATCTAATATCTTGTGACGTATATATGACCGACGAAAATTAAAAGTGATCGGACGAATGTCCTGTCGAGTCAAATATTTATTTGCAGCCCTGATGATATCAGTAACACAGAAACAAACTTTAACATGATTTATGCATTTAATTCAACACGACGATAACACGTCGAATGAAACAAAGACTCGCTACAGACGTCGTATCCATCTGACCATGATGGACAGAAGGTCTTGGACGATTGTAATTCATCAGACGAATGTAATCCGTTTCAAACGATGTACTACCGTCGCATTTAATTCGTTCAATTAAATTCGTCCGAATCAAATTCGACGATAGTGCGACGTATGAAACATGCTGGCCTAAGGATTGTGTAAAAATGATGTTGGATTGCAACAATTAGGCCATCAGCCACTCGCGAGAATGAAGCTGGAAAGCAAGTTTCGTTTCCCCCCCACGGAGACCAAATTTTGATTTCATTATATATTGAGTGGATCCATTTCAATGATAAAACACCAATGTTGTACTTCGGCAAACATGCAGGTCTCGAGAAAATTGCTTTTATCTATGTATGA